>JAVJIF010009866.1:0-94941 GCA_038442645.1 Agave tequilana
GGGGACGTCACTGCGACGTATATACGTAGGTCAGAAAATGCCCTCACGTATATACGCTAAGCATAAAAGTACAACAAGGATCAGAGTACACGACAAAACGTGGTATTCATACATATGCCAACACAAGAAGTACACATACAAAGTTATCACAGGATATTATAAAGTATTACACATTACATGTGTATTACATCATAACCAAGTCCAAAAGAAATATATACAAATATGTATACAAAAAGCTCACAAGTAGAAAGAAGATCTCGTGAGTCAAAAGATAAATCTGGCACGAGGGGACTGGAACTAGTCCGCCTGCTCACTAAGGTAAGCTTGGTCCTCTGTGGATGGCTCCACTTCGTTCCAAGCTTCGGAATCTGAATGTGCAAATCCAAGGAGTCAAGACATATAACAATAAACAAACTATAGCCAAGTGGCTAAGGGACATGAATAAGGAAAGATGAAACGGTTATAAGGAATATCAACTAACAAGTATGAAAAGCATGAAGAGATAAAATCCTGATACAATGAATCTACAGTTAACGTCTTATTATTATTACTTGTCTTACTGTGATATCTAACTATGTGACCCAGCGTCCCAGAGCACATAGATCCATATCCTAGTAAAGCAAGGTTGTTATTGGAAACAGCGGTTGTATCGACGAACTATGTTTACAGTGGGTCCCATGCATGCCGGGACCACGGTCCAGGGTGTTCCGTTGCTTGATGACGGAACCAGCCGCAAGGCCTATCAGGAGGGACTTATGTATGCCCTTATCATGACAGTATTCAGGAATAGGGAGCAAGCACTCCCCTCGGTCCCCTGGAGGCCCTCAGGTCAGACCGGAAATATAATTGTACAATATACCTAATGCCACTGTAAACACGAACACATATCGATATCCGCTTGTTTCCCCCGACCCATATGTAAGTTGGTCCATTTTATACAAAAGTCAAGTGTATCATGCTTGGTTCAAGTGATGGCATGATAAGTGGTGATATCCATTTCTTAACAAGTTATGGAATGAGACTATACAATAATAAGTCATGAAGTATAAACAGGAATAATATGTTACACATGTATCAAAGGCAAAATCCAAATTCAAATAGGAAATCAACTAAGTCAGACATTCAGAATTAGTCGACTAGGTGGAAGGATTAGTCGACTAATAGGGGTCTTAAGTCGACTAACAGTCTAGATGAGTCGACTAAAAACTGGGTTCCAGAGAGTTGAAATTCTGTTTCAGGAAAAGTTAGTCGACTAGGGTTGTAAGGGTAGTCGACTAACAGGGAACTACTAGTCGACTAACGGATACTTAAGTCGACTAAGTCTGTGATACAGAGAGTTGATGTTTTATTTCAGGAAAACAGGAGTCGACTAGGGAGGAATGGGTAGTCGACTAGGGGTCCTAAGTCGACTAATATTTTGGATGAGAAGTCGACTGGAACCGAGAGTTGGGTTTTCTGGTTCAGGAAAGATTAGTCGACTAGGGTCAAGAGAGTAGTCGACTAGGGGTCTCTAGTCGACTGGTAATTTGGTCTAGTCGACTAAAACTGTGAAATTATGAAAGTCTACGTTTCAAAACAGATGGGTTAGTCGACTAGTCCCTAGGTCAAGTCGACTAATCGTGGGAAAACAGTGACAGAACAGATTTTCTGGTGGTTGTGTTTGATGGTTTAAAAATGTGATTTTGATGTCATATGTGTACAAGATATGAAGGCACAATTACAATAGGAATTTATCAAGTCTTGGTGAGTAAAAATACTCACAAGGAAAGGTTATGTGAAGCTTCTACGAGTTCCGAATGATCGTTGACGACAATATCACCAACTAGGTCTTTGGCGATACTTCCGATGAAGAGATATGCAATCCAAATCCAAGGGTTGTAGTTGCTTGAGAAGAAGATGAAGACTTTGAGGTGGTTTGGAGTTAGGGTTTGAGATGGAGAAGAAAATGGTGAAGGCTAATCTCTTGGTGAAGTGAAGAAAAGAGAGAAGAATTGTAAAAGAAAGTTTATATAGGATTTTGATTTTGTAAGGGAGGTGTAAATAATGTAAATGTGAGGGGGTTTATTGCAAAATAGGAGAGGGGATGGGTGTCCCTCTTCTTGGCCACTTGGCCGGCCATGGGAGAGAGAGAGAAAGAGGGCATTAATGAGGAAGGGTGTGGAATTTGTTTGATATTTTGGGAAGATATTTTGGGAATTTGGTGGAAGGAAAGAAGGAAAGAAAAATAGAGAAAGGAAAAAGGAAAAGAATTTGATAAATGAAGATATTTTCTTGATCTCCAAAAATGAAAATATCGGAAACACAGGTTCCTGGGTTTAAGTCTAAGATGCGGAAAACATTTCGGAAAATACCGAAATCGTCCGAAATTCAAGTATCTCGGAACGACTCGTAAATTTCACCAAAAATCATATAATATATGAAGGCTAATAGTGAAATCCTTTTAAGAAATACTTTATAGTTTTAAAACTAAAAATCCCGGAATCAGTTATCTACCGACTCCGTTAGATTTTCATAAATTCATAAAATTCTCAGAAAAAGTATTAGATAGAGAAAACAGGATTCTAAGAAATAAAGCCTAAAGGACTTTCTAGAAATTCCTAACTGTTTGGAAAATAAAATTCGGGAATCGGTCAGTGACACTGGTCGACACCGGTTTTGAAGAAATTCATTTAAATTCAGAAAAAATCCAGAAAATCATATAAAATCTAATATATTAGAAAATGATATTTGAAATTGAAATCGGTCAAATACAGGAAGTAAATCAAAAAATACGATCGAAAAGCTGAATACGCAACTAAGTACGTATTCTGGGAACGGGGTATTACAATCCATCCACCTTACAAAAATTTCGTCCTCGAAATTTCATAAGGTGAAAGGTAACAGGAAAAGTAACAGATAGAGAAGGATAAGATGGAAGATAACGGTAGAGAGAAGAATAGAAGGAAAGAGTCTTACCAATCAAGATGTGAAGAGTTGAGGGTAACGCTCACGGATAACGTCCTCTCGTTCACGTGGCCTCTCCTGGCGCATGCCGGTTCCAAGACACCAACACTAAAGGTATAGCCTTGCTCTTCAGTGTCTTCACACTTCTATCCAGAATGGCCATCGGCTGCTCCTGATATGATAAATCTGGCTGCAGTTTCAGTTCGGAATGATCCAAATATGACTATCATCCTTGACATACTTCCTCAACTGAGATACGTGGAAAACATTGTGCACTCCGTCCAAAGATGGAGGTAAGGCCAATCTGTAAGACACATCTCCCACTCGCTCCAAAATCTCGAATGGGCCGATATATCTCGGACTCAGCTTTCCACGAATACCGAACCGGATCACTCCTCTGGTAGGTGATATCCTCAAGAACACATGATCTCCTGCCTGGAACTCCAATGGCCTTCTCTGTGAATCTGCCCAACTCTTCTGCGACTCTGAGCTGCCCTGAGATGATCTCTGATGATTCTGACTTTCTCTGTTGTCTGAATCAGGATCTCTGGCCCCAATAGTCTCCTCTCACCGACTTCATCCCAACAAATCGGTGATCTACACTTTCTCCCATACAATGCCTCAAAAGGTGCCATCTTAATACTTGCCTGATAGCTGTTATTATAAGAAAACTCAGCTAGATGAAGATGGTCTCCCAGGAACCCTTGAACTCAATTATGCAGGCCCTAAGCATATCTTCAAGGATCTGGATAGTCCTTTCAGATTGTCCGTCTGTCTGAGGATGATATGAAGTACTGAATTTCAGACGAGTTCTCAAGACTTTCTTGGAGACTTTCCCAGAAATGAGATCTAAATCTGGTGTCTCTATCTGAAACAATACTGACTGGAACTCCATGAAGACGAACTATCTCCTTCATGTACTTGTCTGCCAGAACCTCTGTTGTCTGACCTACTCGAAATGGTATGAAGTGAGCTGACTTGGTGAGGCGATCAATGATTACCCACACAACATTATTACCTTTAGGACTGCGAGGTAATGCCGTGACAAAATCCATGGTGATGTGCTCCCACTTCCACTCAGGTATTGGCAAAGGTTGTAGAAGTCCGGCTGATCTCTGATGCTCTATCTTTATCTGCTGGCACACCAAGCACTTGGCTACATACTGAGCTATCTCCCTCTTCATAGCATTCCACCAAAACTGCTTCTTGATGTCCTGATACATCTTGTTTCCCCCCGGGTGTATGGAATATGCTGAACTGTGTGCTTCCTCTAAAATCTTCTGTCTGACTTTTCCTTGGGGAACACAAAGTCTGCTACTAAAATATAGAGCACCATCTGGATGAATACAGATATCAGTCCTCAATCCAGCCTCTACCTGATCTCGGAATTTCTGTAATCTGGGATCTCCCTTTTGAGCTTCCTTGATCTCATCTATCAATGCTGACTGAATCTGTAAAGTCATGAACTGTCCTGCCTTCTCAGTTCCTCGAACTATCATCAAGTCCAATCTGATGAAGTCTTGAATCAACTCCTTCTGCTGAGTGAGCTGGACAAGCACTCTATTCTCTGGCATCCTGCTCAGTGCATCTGGAACTGTATTGACCTTGCCAGGATGATATTGCAAGTCAATATCATAGTCCGTCATCAGTTCAAGCCATCTCCTCTGCCTCATGTTCAACTCTTTCTGTGAGAAAATATACTTGAGGCTCTTGTGATCCGTATATATCAACACTTTATCTCCCAGAAGATAGTGCCTCCAGATCTTCAAGGCAAATATCACAGCTGCTAGCTCCAAGTCATGAGTTGGGTAATTCCGCTCATGAGTCTTCAGTTGCCTAGATGCATATGCTATAACATGATCATGTTGCATAAGTACACATCCCAGGCCTTTTCCTGATGCATCACTGAATATGACCATCCCTCCTCTTCCTGAGGGAGTCCTCAAGATTGGAGCTGAAATGAGCCTCTGCTTCAATTGCTCAAATGCTGCGGTACACTCCTCTGTCCATAAATACTTCTCTCCTTTCCTGGTGAGCTTGGTCAACGGGGCTGCAATCCTAGAGAAATCCTGGACAAAGCGTCTGTAATATCCGCTAGTCCAAGAAAACTCTTAATCTCAGTCACCGTCCTCGGAATCGGCCAATCTCTCACTGCCTGGATTTTGCTGGGATCAACTGAAATTCCTTCTGCTGAAACCATGTGCAAGGAAGGCTATGCTGTCCAACCAGAACTCACACTTGCTCCTCTTAGCATGAAGTTGCTCCTGCTGGAGAGTCTGCAACACAATCCTCAAGTGTTCTGCATGCTCCCTGTAGCTCTTCGAATAGATCAAGATGTCATCTATAAACACACAACGAACTGATCCAAATAGGGCGAGAACACTCGGTTCATCAAATCCATGAAAACTGCAGGGGCATTGGTGACTCCGAAAGGCATAACTAGAAACTCATAGTGGCCATAACGGGTCCTGAATGCAGTCTTCGGGATATCGTCTTTCTTCACCCTAAGCTGATGGAACCCGACTGTAAATCCAATTTAGAGAATACACGGGCTCCATGAAGCTGATCAAACAAATCATCAATCCTGGGTAAGGGATACTTGTTCTTGATGGTTACTTGTTCAATTCCCTATAATCGATACAAAGTCTCTTACCACCATCCTTCTTGTTTGCCAATAATACTGGA
Organism: Agave tequilana; assembly: GCA_038442645.1. Taxonomy (NCBI): domain Eukaryota; kingdom Viridiplantae; phylum Streptophyta; class Magnoliopsida; order Asparagales; family Asparagaceae; genus Agave; species Agave tequilana. The sequence continues at coordinate 5,629 of JAVJIF010009866.1, forward strand.
GCTCCCCATGGTGAAGTACTCGGCCGAATCAAACCCTTGTCCGAGTATTCCTGTAGTTGCTTCTTCAGAATCTCTAACTCCGTCGGTGCCATCCTGTACGGAGCCTTGGATATAGGAGCTGCTCCTGGAACTGTGTCAATGGAGAACTCGATCACCCTGTCAGGTGGCAGTCCTGAGATCTCAGCAACACTCCTGGGAATTCATCCCACACGGTACCTTCTGCTTCTGAACCTCCGAAGTAGTCATCCGAGTCTTTCCCTTGGTAGACTTCACTTCTCCACTAAATTGGAACTCCGGTTGATGAGGGATTCTGAAATTAATTTTCTTCTCCCTACAATCAATCACTGCATAGTACTGACTAAGCCAGGTCATGCCTAAGATTACGTCGTACCCTTTGGTGTCTAGTACGAGCATATCTATGGCCAAGATCTTATCACAAAGTTCTACTGGACAATCAATACAAACTCTAGAAGATATGACTACTCTATTCCCAGTACTAATCTCCCATTTGTGGTCTAATAATCTAACAGGTATAGAATGTAAAGCCACAAAATGATCTGAGATATAACAGTGGGATGCTCCTGAATCGAAGAGAGCGAGAACAGGTTTTGAATGAACTCTGATGTTACCTGTTATCACCTCCTCTGAAGCCTCAGCCTCTTCTGCAGTCAGATTGTAAGCCTGACCTCTACCACGCCTGCTGCAGTCCTAGCTCCTCTCTGGACTGGGCGAACAACATGCTGTGGAGGAAGGGGAAGAGCTCTCCTCATCACTGGTCCCTGATTCCTCTGCCCAAGTGGCCCTGGAAGTGCCCTCTGTCCATTGGGTCCCTGAAGTGCTGGCAAGGTCTGATTGGCTATCCCCATTCTCCTGTGTGGACAAGCTTCAATGGAATGATCTCGAGATCCAAACACCAAACACCATCCATTTGCCCTACGGCAATTTTGCTGAGAATGCCCTGGTTTCTGGCAAAAGTTGCAGATAGGACCTGGTCGAACCATTTGGTAAGGAACTGGTCTGAATGGTTGCCTGGCCTGAACCTTCGCTGCTCTGTATGGGCCTCCTCTTCCCATTGGTGCAAACGGCCTCTTCATGGCCTGGTTCTTCATCAAGTTCACTTTCTTCTTCTCTAACCCACGCTCCACCTCTCGAGCGATGGTGAGAACTTCTGAGTAGGTCTTCAGCTGCTGGGGCATTAGGAATACTTGTATATCCATCTGCAGGCCCTGCTGAAATCTGCTTGCCCGCTTCTCCTCATACGTTACCATGTACGGCGCGAAGCGGCTAAGTCTAAGAAACTCCGCGGCATACTCATCCACGGACTTGTTCCACTGCTGGAGTCTGATAAACTGCTCTTCCATATCTTTCTGAGCAGTAGCAGGGAAGAATCTGCTGTAAAAACTCTTGGAGAATGTGTCCCAGGTGACAGGCTTCTCCAATCTGGCCTCCTCAGCGAGCCACCAAGTTCTAGCTATATCTTTCAACTGAATCTTGGCGACCTCGACTTGATTCTCCTTTGGTACTCTAGCTGCATTCAGCAGATCAGATGTATCCGTCAACCATTGCTCAGCATCCAGGGTTTCTCTTCTCCCGTGAATATAGCTGGCTGCAGCCTCCTGAAGTCTGAAATGTTCCCCGGCCTCTGTTCCTTCGGTGCTGTCAACTCTTGTCGGAGAAGCTCCGTCTGCTGCTGCTGGTTCTCCATCATGGTCTGAATGACCCTTAGAATATCCATATTCTCTCCCGTGGGTCCATTCGAAGCTTGCCCCGAGTGGTTACGGCCCGTCCTTCGCTCCATACCGAGTTAGGAATAGAAAACTGGAATTTGAAAACAATTGGAAGGAGTTTAGGATACAAGGGAATGAATCGAGGAAGGAATCAAGAAGGACTTAATAACTTTGTATATTGTAGTTGGCATTAGCAAATTACTAGAATTTGCTGCTTGATTGTACTTTAGGTTTGAGAGCCTAAGCTCTGATACCAACCTGTAACGCCCCGATTCCACGGATACGGGGACGTCACTGCGACGTATATACGTAGGTCAGAAAATGCCCTCACGTATATACGCTAAGCATAAAAGTACAACAAGGATCAGAGTACACGACAAAACGTGGTATTCATACATATGCCAACACAAGAAGTACACATACAAAGTTATCACAGGATATTATAAAGTATTACACATTACATGTGTATTACATCATAACCAAGTCCAAAAGAAATATATACAAATATGTATACAAAAAGCTCACAAGTAGAAAGAAGATCTCGTGAGTCAAAAGGTAAATCTGGCACGAGGGGACTGGAACTAGTCCGCCTGCTCACTAAGGTAAGCTTGGTCCTCTGTGGATGGCTCCACTTCGTTCCAAGCTTCGGAATCTGAATGTGCAAATCCAAGGAGTCAAGACATGTAACAATAAACAAACTATAGCCAAGTGGCTAAGGGACATGAATAAGGAAAGATGAAACGGTTATAAGGAATATCAACTAACAAGTATGAAAAGCATGAAGAGATAAAATCCTGATACAATGAATCTACAGTTAACGTCTTATTATTATTACTTGTCTTACTGTGATATCTAACTATGTGACCCATCGTCCCAGAGCACATAGATCCATATCCTAGTAAAGCAAGGTTGTTATTGGAAACAGCGGTTGTATCGACGAACTATGTTTACAGTGGGTCCCGTGCATGCCCGGGACCACGGTCCAGGGTGTTCCGTTGCTTGATGACGGAACCAGCCGCAAGGCCTATCAGGAGGGACTTATGTATGCCCTTGTCATGACAGTATTCAGGAATAGGGAGCAAGCACTCCCTCGGTCCCCTGGAGGCCCTCAGGTCAGACCGGAAATATAATTGTACAATATACCTAATGCCACTGTAAATACGAACACATATCGATATCCGCTTGTTTCCCCCGACCCATATGTAAGTTGGTCCATTTTATACAAAAGTCAAGTGTATCATGCTTGGTTCAAGTGATGGCATGATAAGTGGTGATATCCATTTCTTAACAAGTTATGGAATGAGACTATACAATAATAAGTCATGAAGTATAAACAGGAATAATATGTTACACATGTATCAAAGGCAAAATCCAAATTCAAATAGGAAATCAACTAAGTCAGACATTCAGAATTAGTCGACTAGGTGGAAGGATTAGTCGACTAATAGGGGTCTTAAGTCGACTAACAGTCTAGATGAGTCGACTAAAACTGGGTTCCAGAGAGTTGAAATTCTGTTTCAGGAAAAGTTAGTCGACTAGGGTTGTAAGGGTAGTCGACTAACAGGGAACTACTAGTCGACTAACGGATACTTAAGTCGACTAAGTCTGTGATACAGAGAGTTGATGTTTTATTTCAGGAAAACAGGAGTCGACTAGGGAGGAATGGGTAGTCGACTAGGGGTCCTAAGTCGACTAATATTTTGGATGAGTCGACTGGAACCGAGAGTTGGGTTTTCTGGTTCAGGAAAGATTAGTCGACTAGGGTCAAGAGAGTAGTCGACTAGGGGTCTCTAGTCGACTGGTAATTTGGTCTAGTCGACTAAACTGTGAAATCATGAAAGTCTACGTTTCAAAACAGATGGGTTAGTCGACTAGTCCCTAGGTCAAGTCGACTAATCGTGGGAAAACAGTGACAGAACAGATTTTCTGGTGGTTGTGTTTGATGGTTTAAAAATGTGATTTTGATGTCATATGTGTACAAGATATGAAGGCACAATTACATTAGGAATTTATCAAGTCTTGGTGAGTAAAAATACTCACAAGGAAAGGTTATGTGAAGCTTCTACGAGTTCCGAATGATCGTTGACGACAATATCACCAACTAGGTCTTTGGCGATACTTCCGATGAAGAGATATGCAATCCAAATCCAAGGGTTGTAGTTGCTTGAGAAGAAGATGAAGACTTTGAGGTGGTTTGGAGTTAGGGTTTGAGATGGAGAAGAAAATGGTGAAGGCTAATCTCTTGGTGAAGTGAAGAAAAGAGAAAAGAATTGTAAAAGAAAGTTTATATAGGATTTTGATTTTGTAAGGGAGGTGTAAATAATGTAAATGTGAGGGGTTTATTGCAAAATAGGAGAGGGGATGGGTGTCCCTCTTCTTGGCCACTGGCGGCCATGGGAGAGAGAGAGAAAGAGGGCATTAATGAGGAAGGGTGTGGAATTTGTTTGATATTTTGGGAAGATATTTTGGGAATTTGGTGGAAGGAAAGAAGGAAAGAAAAATAGAGAAAAGGAAAAAGGAAAAGAATTTGATAAATGAAGATATTTTCTTGATCTCCAAAAATGAAAATATCGGAAACACAGGTTCCTGGGTTTAAGTCTAAGATGCGGAAAACATTTCGGAAAATACCGAAATCGTCCGAAATTCAAGTATCTCGGAACGACTCGTAAATTTCACCAAAAATCAATAATAATATATGAAGGCTAATAGTGAAATCCTTTTTAAGAAATACTTTATAGTTTTAAAACTAAAAATCCCGGAATCAGTTATCTACCGACTCCGTTAGAATTTTCATAAATTCATAAAATTCTCAGAAAAAGTATTTAGATAGAAAACAGGATTCTAAGAAATAAAGCCTAAAGGACTTTCTAGAAATTCCTAACTGTTTGGAAAATAAAAATTCGGGAATCGGTCAGTGACACTGGTCGACACCGTTTTGAAGAAATTCATTTAAATTCAGGAAAAATCCAGAAAATCATATAAAATCTAATATATTAGAAAATGATATTTGAAATTGAAATCGGTCAAATACAGGAAGTAAATCGAAAAATACGATCGAAAAGCTGAATACGCAACTAAGTACGTATTCTGGGAACGGGGTATTACAATTGGCGATCCGGTGGGATCAACGATAGTAGTGCAAATCCTTCAAGTGTGAAGGCGGGGACGTAGAGCGTGGCTCGAACCTCGGAAACACATCCTTGCGTTTGCGTTTGCTCGAATTTTCTCTGAACTTTACTCCTTTTAATTCTTGCACCTTTATTGTTCTATTTATTGCAAGTCTATATTTGTGCTATTTGTGTGTTAAATTTTAAATTCCGCATTATTGCCATAATTCATATAGCCATCACCTATTCACCCCCCCTCTAGGTGATTTCAATTGGTATCAGAGCCTAACCCTACAATTTAGGTCTAACCACCTTAGGGAGATCCATATTTGGCTATAGACATTTTTGTTGCATTTATATTTGCTTGTGCATTCATGGCAAACATGGACTTCTCTAGCATTAAATCCCCACCCAAATTTGATGGCTTGAACTTTCCCATTTGGAAAGTCAAGATGAACTTATTTTTGAAATCCTTAGGTGTTAGGGTAGCTAGGGCCATAACCAAAGATTTCTTAGAACTTACAACCGATGAGAGCACATGGTCCGAGGATACTTCCAAAGACTATGAGGCTAATGCTAGGGCACAATATGCATTGACCCAAGCATTAAATGAGGATGACCTTGCACGCATAATTAATTGTAAATCCGCATTTGAGGTTTGGAACATTCTTATTGTGACTCATGAGGGAACGTCACAAGTCAAAAGAGCTAAGGTTGACTTGCTACGTTCTCAATATGAGAATTTTTATATGTTTGATAATGAGAGCATTGATGATATGCTCACCCGTTTTACAAAAATAACTAATGCTCTTTCTTCCTTAGGCGACAAGATTGATAATGATCAAAAGATAAGGAAGGTGATTAGAGCTCTTCCCAAAGCTTGGGAAGTCAAGGCAACAACACTCAAGGAGCTTAACGACAAAGAGGAGATGGGACTTCTCCGGCTTCATCGGAAATCTCAAGACGCATGAGATGGAGATGAAAGTTAGAGAAGAGAGGGAGGCACCAAAGAAGAAGACGATTGCCTTCAAAGCCACTCCTACTACCATTGAGGAAGATGACTCATCCGAAGATTGCGATGAGGACTTCGCCATGCTCATCCGGAAGGTGGGCAAGATGTTTTACAAGAAGGGACGGCAAAGTAACTTCCGAAGGGGAAGCCTCAAGGAAGGTACGAGAAGAAAAGAGAAGAACCCGGTCCTTGCTTCCATTGCAAGAAGATCGGTCACCTAATTGCCGATTGCCCCGCTCTCCAAGCAACCACCTCCAAGCACGGGAAGAAGAAGAAAGCCTTGGCCGCTACATGGGATGACTCGGAGTCGGAATCCGAAGAGGAGCACGACGCCGCCAACATGTGCTTTATGGCACAAGGTGAGGATTCATCTAAGGTATGTCTAGAAACTTCTATTGATGATGATGATCTCACAATGGATGAACTTGCTCAATTTTTAAAGAATTGCAACATAGGTATGAGATTTCACAATCTCATAATAAGAAATTGAAAAAGGAAAATGATGTTTTGAAGAACAAACTTGAAATTTGTTTAAAAGAGAAAAATGAGTTATCTAGTTCTTTTGAAAAATTGAAAAGTGATTTTGATAAGTATAAGGTAGCTAATAAAGCAAAACCCCCATGATTTCTAGTAATAAAAATGTTTTTGTTGAAATTCAAAAACGTGTTGATTCTTTAGATAACACTTTAAAGAAATATGCATTTGATTTTAACAAGCTTGCATCTAAATTTCCTAAGGGAGTAGCCCAAGGGAAACATGTTCATCATAAACATGCTACACATAAACATGCACACACACATAACCATGCTTTTATGTACAATAGTGGTAGAATTTTTATTTATACGTATTGTGGCCGCAAAGGCCATTTAGAAAAGTTTTGTTATGCTAAGAACAATGTTAAGAATAAATTTGTTTGGGTTCGCCCCGGATCTAACCCCAAAGGACCCACTAAGATTTGGGTACCAAAAGAGCCACCGAATTTAAATGATACAGGTATAGGTGGATCTACACCCTCCAAGACTTAGGAGGAAATGGTGCCCGGGTGGTTGATGCATCGGAGCTTAAAGAACAAATCGTGCATGCATCGCTATCGTGGAGGCACCTATTTTGGAGATTGCCCTTCAATTGGTAACATCTCCATTTAAAAGTTTTTGATTTTTAGTCATGTATACATATGTATAGAATTGATAGTTTGCTTTTGTACTCTATTGATATATGCTTGTATAGAACTACTTTTCTATCATATTGTATATGTGCCTTGTGTTAACTTCTATATCTTTTGTTTCATGCCTTGTTTATTGTATGTCCACATGTATAGTTTATAATTTGTGATTATATACTTGTATACATATACACATTATTTTCATAAATAAAAATAAAAATTTGCAAAATTTCCTATTTAAACAAACACCTTAAAGATGGCAATTGCGCACCTCAACTCATTCAAGAGGAATCAAGAGGATGAAGTTCAGAACCCGTCACTGGGTATTCGGCTTCAACATCTTTAAAATCTTTGTTTAAATGTGAAAATAAAATTAAAAAGGGATTGCATGAATTTTGATGTTGTAATAACTTAATGAAGATTTAAAACCTGTTGGTGTATTCCTATATGTTTAATATGTCATACCTATTTTGACTTCAAATTTCTTTAAAATTTTTTTTTGGGGCAGATGCTGTTAACAGATTTCAGGCAAAGCCGGTCGACCGACCTCTAAAGCCCCGGTCGACCGACTCTGCCTGAGAAGAAAATTTTTTTTTCTTTTCTATTAACGGTCGACCGACTATATGTCCCGGTCGACCGCTCTAGTCTGCAGAGTTCTCGGGATAATTCGGTCGACCGTGCCGGTCGACCGTTCTGAAAATTCAGAACTCTCGGGTTGTTTCGGTCGACCGGACCGGTCGACCGATCGTCGAATTCTGCCCTATATCTGTTATTTCTTTTCACTTTTTTCTCTCTCTCTTTCTCACTCAGCCGACGAACCCGACTCCCTACTTCTCCAAAAATTTCTTTTTCTCTCCAATCTCTCAACCGATCTCAAATCTTTTTAAAACTCACTTCCAATTCCTTCTTCAAGTTCCAGATCTTCAGTTTCAAGTCGATCCATCTGCCAGATTTGAAGAAAATCGGATTTTTCTGTCTAGGGTTCAGTTCTTCACCTCAAGGTAAAAATTTGATTTTTCTTGTGGTTCTTCACTTCTAGCTTTGTAATCTTCCTTCTATTGTCATTACATTAGGTTACTAACTAGCTATCTAGATCGTGCCCTAACTTGTTTATACCTAAAAATTCACCTTTTACTCATCATGCCGAAACGAAATCGAACTGAGAAAGGGAAGGCTGTTGCTCAACCTTCATCTCAGGCTCCTAGACCCGTTCGGCTCTTCCTAAATGATCTTGCTGCTGATCGGTACTCCCATCTTTCCACGAGGAACATTAACTCGGGGAGATTTGTTGTTATTCAAGATTTCGAACACTTGAATATTCCCCACATTCTGCAGACCAACAACCTAGTTGAATTTTTGACCATCAAAGAGTAAGTTTACACATCTCTTGTTCCTTATTTTTATGCAAATTTCGAATTTGATGGTAATCGTATCACCTCTAGAGTTTTAGGTAGGGACATCGACATTTCTATCGGTCGGTTGCTAGGATTCTGCATCTCTCCACTGGTGGAGCGGATGTGTATACCCATGACCTGCATGACTTTGAATTTCCGGAGGGTGAGTCTTCGCTCACCGCATCCACTCTAATCCACGGGATGACAACCCGGCTTGGTTAGAAATGAGGTTGTGAGTAGGTACACTCTCCAAGCCCAAGTCCTGGCCAAAATTATTTTCTTCAACATTGTCCCCAAACATGGTGAGTATAGCCACGCTAGGGGTTCCGTACCATTGATTATCTATTGCCTTCTTCGAGGCATTAAGATAAACTTTCCTCGAGTCATAGCTTCTCACATGGCTTCAGATCAGATTCGTACTGCGGGTAGGAGCTTGCCCTACGGCATGCTAATTACCCATCTTCTTAGGGCTCTTAATTTGATCTATCTGCTGAAAGTCCATCTAATCCCTTGACCAACATCAACGGAGTTGTCCTGAAGATGATGGAAGCCCAGCTGCGTAGACACGCTCCTGTGCAACCACCTATTCCTCCTGCTGGTCCTGGCTCATCTTCTGCACCAGGATCTTCTTCTGTTCCAGCTCCTGTTTTTCCTCCTGAGTTTCAGGCCCTTCTCTCTTCGGAGGTCCGCTCTCAGATCGAGGCGCACCAGGCCTGGGTCGAGCAGCGCGACGCAGCTATTCGTGCGGAGATGGATGCTCGTTCCATTCAGGATGCTGCTTTTCGGGCGGAGATCCGAAACGACATGTCCTATTTTGCTGAGTCCATGAGATTCGTGGACGTTCAGTTTCAGGCTCTTTTCACAAAATTTGACATGCTCGTTCCTGACCGTACTCCGATTGCTTGTCGACTCCCAGCCACCGGTCCTCCATTCCCTCCCAGAGCTCGTTCTTCTGTTCCACCACCACGCACCAGAGTTGATGGCATGGATCCAGAGGAGGTTGCTTCTTCCTCAGGGGAAGAGATGGTGGTGACAAGAAGATGGCTGAGGGCTCTGCTGCACAGAGCTCATCTGAGCATGCTGACGACGAGGAGGACGACGATGATGATGCTGCTGTGTGACCTCCCCTTGTTTGATGATGTCAAAAAGGGGGAGAGTTATTTGGGGAGAGTTATCTTGAGAGAGATATTTTGTCATGTAATATTTATTTGTGTGTTGTTTGGACATGTAGTATTTGTGTTTGGACATGTAGTATTACTTTTATTTTGCTTTGGACATGTATTTTTAGTATGTGTTGTGGACATGGACATGGTTATTTACTTTAGGCGTATCTTTTGTTTTTGTGTATCTCTTATCTATGTCATATATGAACTCATTTCCTTCATCTATTCTATGACATGAGTATTTGGTATCATTTGTTGGCATGGAAATATGGTGTTTATCATTTACATATGTTTTCCTATATATGCTTGTGTTGAGGGGAGCTTCATTTGAAGTCTCTACCCAAAATATTTTGTGATAACTACATATGTTTTGCCATCATCAAAAAGGGGGAGATTGTTGGCCCAAAGGCCATTATCCCAGTTATTTTGATGATAACAAAACATATTTAGTTATGTATTTAATAATTTTGTTTAAAAGGATTTCAGGTTCAAGAACAGGTTTTGACGACTCCACTTAAAGACTCACACGTTTGGAGTCGCCCAAGATTTGCATTCCCAAGCTAAAGCACAATAGGAAGCTTCGGGAATAAGATATTGAAGAAAAGAACGAGTCAAGACTACGAAGAAAAAGAACTAGCATAGACTATGAAGAAAACAAGATTTGTATTTTTATTTTTTATTTTAGATATTTGTCAAAACTAGATATTAGAAGTAGAGCTATGGGATTATCACACACACACACCTTTTAGTTAGGTTCATGGCTTCGAAAAGATTTTCAATCTCCATTTTCTAACTTAGATTTAAAGTGAACATGTTTGGAAATAAACTTTTTAGAAAGACAATAGTTTTGGAAAAACATTTTTATGGAAAAACAAGTTTTTATCAAAAGGACTTTTATCAAACTATTTTAACATGATAGAAGTACGACATATGCTCATACTCTATGTTTTTACAAGTTCCAAAAATTTAACCCAAGACCTAAAACCAAAAACCCCAATTTCTGGTTCTGGAAGTTCTGATTTTTCAGAACTTACAGTAACCGGTCGACCGGCCCGGTCGACCGATGTGCACAAACTGTGCATGTGTATATCAGTCGACCGCCCCGGTCGACCGAGGCACATTTGCGTTCACAGGATTTTTCGGTCGACCGACCCGGTCGACCGCAGTGCCCCAACGGTCAGATTTTTGACCGTTGGCGGTCGACCGACCCGGTCGACCGACTACTGTCAGTTTTTTCTGACATTTCCAACAGCTATTTTTTCTGGCTGATTCTCTTTGGGATTTGATACCAACGATTTTGTGAGGTTGTTTTTGACCCCTATAAATAGAGGGTCACCTCATATTGATAAGACAACTATTGCAAAGTAATTCCAAAGATTTCACAAGAGCTTTACAAAGAATTTCAATTCCTTTCTTTTACAAAAGATTTTTCAAAGCCTAAATTCCCAACACCCAACTTGTAGCCTTTTCCTTTCTTTACAAAAGATTTTTCAAAGCCTAAATTCCCAACACCCAACTTGTAGCCTATTCCTCTACCTTCTCTCTAGTTTTTGCACACCACAATCCCAAGCTCTACATCTATATCATTGGTTCTAGGATTGTGCAAGTGAGCTATTTTGATCAAGTGTGATCACCTTTCTTATTGAGTGAAGTTGTAGAGGCATCGGCCTCAAGGGAGCTAGTGAGCTTCGGGTGGTGTTGCGGCATCACAAGTGTAGGGACAAGTGTGTCCTTGTATTGGCGATCCGGTGGGATCAACGATAGTAGTGCAAATCCTTCAAGTGTGAAGGCGGGGACGTAGAGCGTGGCTCGAATCTCGGAAACACATCCTTGCGTTTGCGTTTGCGTTTGCTCGAATTTTCTCTCAACTCTACTCCTTTTAATTCTTGCACCTTTATTGTTCTATTTATTGCAAGTCTATATTTGTGCTTTGTGTGTTAAATTTTAAATTCCGCATTATTGCCATAATTCATATAGCCATCACCTATTCACCCCCCCTCTAGGTGATTTCAGTGTGAACCTAGGCTCTGATACCACAATGTAACGCCCCGATCCCAAGGATACGGAGACGTTATGGCGACGTACATACGCGAGGTGAAAACACGCTCACGCGAACGTTAAGCCTCAGTACAGTACATTACCTCCATATAGTCATGAGGTCCAGCATGAAATAAGTACAAGAATACTGCAGAAAGAGGTCAGCGATCATAACAGATATGAAAAATAGGGACAAATAAAATAGCAGAAATAAATTACTAAGATACCTATGAATAGGCCAGAGGAGGAATCTCCTATGTGACTCCAAGGCACTCTCGGTACGCGGATCTCCAATCTGGGCACGCAAACCAAGGGTCGTCAGAAAGCGACCTAGTGAGTGGTAAAATGAAGGAGGCAGTAATATATACTATAGTACTACAAGCATGATACTACTATAGATACATGATGGATGGTGTTTACCATATAATAAGCATATCATAAGCGATAGAAATATATAAACATGTAAGCAGTGAAATATACAGACATGTCGTCTTTTAATACCATAACCACCTAACCGGTTATCATCAGGTCATGTCTCTAATTGTATCCAGTTTATATAATGTATAATATATCTAATGGTGACAAGTGTACATGCTAGTGGTGATAGGATAGCAGTGCACATGTAGATGGGCATATGCTAACTAACCAGTATACGGTGTGGTGCATAGACAGTAATGATGTATGCAAGGTATACAGAAAATAGAATATATGCACATATGCATAAATAGTATGCCACTACAGAAAGAGTAACATGTATCGGGTTAGAGTAACAAGTATACATGTATGATATCGGATAAATGGTTAGGTACGATAATACGTACAACTATACAGTAGGAAACATGTATCAGGCAAGGAACAGTAACAAGAAGTAAACATGTATCATGCAAGTCATGTTATTTATACAATAGTAGCAATCAGTACCACCTGATATTTTAATCAATCTCTTCCAGTGTCCCATACCACTGGCAGTTCATACTGGAGCCCGCACTCCAGTCGAACCCATCCGGACATGGCCTACGGGTACCATTATCCAAACGAGAGAGTGACCAAATAACAAGTGTTCCCGACGTCACTATTGTGTATACTGTTTTATTATGTTACTTGAAAACCCATGGTCGAGGAGTTCTTATCGGGTGGATGTATCCCGTGCATACCCAGGATCACGGCCTTAAACAAGCCCCTGGCTGCTAAGACCAGGGCCCTCCTCTAAGAGGGGAGCATGAATCAAGTAACAAGAGCTCATGGAGCAATTGGTAGGTAGCATTACCGTCCCCTGCAGTGGGGAAAACAATATGGATCCAGTACATCACCCGATAAGATCTAATCAACCGTCAAGTCTCCCCCATACCCAAGTTAGCTTTATGATCTGTTATATCAAGTATACAATGTAACAAGAATAACTACTGTACATGATACGGGTAACATGATAACTGGACCTGAGCTCTGTTGATAGCGTAGAACAATATCACGGGAATCAGGAACAATATAACATGAATAAGATAACATGAACAATATACCGGGAAACGGGAACAATAGATGTGGGATTCCCACATATCGCATATCAACAGCTCGCATGTCCAGTAACAGGAATATCCATATCAGTGACAGGTAACAATCATATAACAGGAATACGGTAACATGGAACATGGATTGCACGTGAAACAGAGATATGAAAATATGACATGCAGGTGTAACCGTGATATGTAAACATGACATGCACGTGTAGCAGTAAGATGTAAACATGACATGCACGTGTAACCGTGATAGGAAAACATGACATGCACATGTAACTGTTGTAAACATGACATGCACGTGTAACCGTGATAGGTAAACATAACATGCACATGTAACTGTATGTAAACATGACATGCACGTGTAACCGTGATAGGTAAACATGACATGCACGTGTAACAATGATATGTAAACATAACATAATTGTAACAATAATATTAAATGTGGTTGTCCGTGTATTAGTCTATCAGTGTACCAGTGGGACATCCATGTGTAGCAATAATCCGTGTACTATATCTGAATAGTACTCGTACATGTTATATCAGGGGTCAGTGTAATGAACTACAGTATTCGTGTAATGTGGAACCTAGTGTGTGAAGGTGTCTAGCATGCATGTTGAGTAATAACGTCGTGTCACCGAGTATCAGTGAATCAGAATGACAATATAACGAGGAACGGGGAATCACAATAGCTAGTGGTACACGTACATGTCGTATCGGTGTTTCGTGTGAGGCAGGTACCGGTAATCATACTGAATGGAGTATCAGATATCCCTACTTGTCCTGACGGTCAAATGTTATTCTAATCGAGCATGTTTACACTGTGATTCTATCAATGACAATTTATGACTCGGTATATACAGTTTTACAGTGATTAACCGATAATCCTGTTTTATTTACATAAAGCAATCAAGTGCATTAAATATACTAAAAAGACAATTTATAAAATAAAAACACTCACTAACTATCCACGGGAAGGTAGTTCTCTTTCCCACGATCACAACGGATCCAGAATCGTCCAAATCGGAGTCCGAATGCTCCTGATATTGCTCGAAAAACAAAAACTGATATAAAAAGGTTAGATACGTAATAAACTGAAATGTTCAGGGGGCTAATTGTAATTTTACAGGGGCCTAAAAGTAATTTAGAAATTTACAGGGCTTAACTGTAATCGTACCTTTAATGGGTCGGGTTTGATGCAAATGGGTCGGGTTTGGGTTAAACCCAAACCCATTGGGTCCCAAATGAGAAGCAGCAGCAGTAGCAGCCATGGGCTGCTGCCGCCGCCGCCTATGCGCGCCCGCCGCCCGGCTGCCCGGGCGGCGCGGCCGCCTCGCCGGCGCGGTCGCCTCGCCGGCGCCGGCGCTGCTCCGGCGCTCAAGGCCGCGGAGGGCCCTGCAGAGAGGAGGAGCGAGAGAGGGGTGAGGGCTGGCGCCCCCACCGCCGCCCATGCCGCCGGCGCCTGGCCGGCCTCCCGCGCCGCCGGCGCCTGGCCGGCCACCTTGCCGCCAGCGCCCGGTCAGCCTCCTGCGCCGCCGGCTGGGCCTGCCGGCCTCCGGCGTGCTGCCGGCCTCCCTTACTGGCGGTCCGCAGAGAGAGAGAGAGATATGGAGGGAAAGAGAGAGAGATGAAGAGAGAGAGAGGGTTTGGAGAGAGAGAGAGTTTGGGAGAGTGAGAGAGAGAATAGAGGGGAGAGAGAGAGGAGGGGGATTTAAAAAGGGGGAAAGGTCGGTGGTGTTTGGCGGTGGGAAGAATGGAGAAGAGTGGAGAAGAAGGAAAAAAAGAAAAGAAAAAAGAAAGAAAAATAAAAAAAATATTTTATTAATATTCTATTGGCCCAATATTCGACCTGTTCCGAATGGTGCCCAAAAATTATAGAAAATAGAGAATAATACGCTGAGACGTAATATGAAAACGGTTTATAGAAAATTGATCCGTTTTGCAAATTAAAAATCCCGGAGTGTCTCGCCGATACTGGCGACACCGGTTTTGCCCGGATTTCGATAAATTCAGAAAAATCTCCAAAAATACCCTAACATAGAGAATACGATTCTAAGACACCTAGAGAAAGCGGATTCTCAAAATTCTACTCCGTTTGTGAAATAAAAATTGTAAAGCTGATTATCGGTATCGGTCGACACCGACTACGGAGATTTTCCAAAATTATCCAGAAAAATTCCAGAAAATCCTGAAAAATTTAAAATATTAGAAATTTTTTTTTGAAACTGAAATCAGGTCAATCGGACTACCACGGAGGTCAAATCAATTTTTGTACGTCGTATCGCGTACCGATACGGTACTACGTACACCGGGGATCAGGGGTTACAACTAGTTTCTTTGTTAGTGGATTGTAAAGCTTGTATTCCTTCGACTCCTCGCTATATCCGATGAAAATGCATTTTTCACCATGATTGTCAAGCTTCTTCCTTTTGACTTCAGGTATTTGAGCATATGCAACACACCCAAAAATTCGTAGGTGTGCGACATTAGGCGTATAACCGCTCCATGCTTCTTGAGGCGTCTTGCCCTTTACTTGCTTCATCGGGCACCGGTTGAGCAAGTAGGTTGAACATGCCACAGCTTCCGCCCAAAACTGCTTCGGCAGTCCCTTTTCTTTAAGCATGGTTCTTGTCATGTCAAGAATAGTGCGGTTCTTTCTTTCTGCGATGCCATTTTGCTGTGGTGTATAGGCAGTAGTAAACTGCCTCTTTATGCCTTACTCTCTGCAATATTCTTGAAACATGTTTGAGGTGTACTCACCACCTCGATCAGATCGGAGAGTTTTTAGCTTATAGCCACTCTCTGCTTCAACAAGAGCTTTAAAATTCTTGAAGGTAGTAAAGACAACAGATTTTTCTTTAAGAATGTACACCCACAATTTTCTACTGAAATCATCAATGAAAGTAATAAAATATCTATTACCTCCTAAAGAGACGGGATCTAGCGGTCCACAGATGTCAGTATGAACAAGTTGTAATGGTGCCTCCGCTCTCCACGACTTTCCATTGGGAAAAGAAAGTCGTGTTTGCTTGCCAATTATGCAAACTTCACAAGTATGACTTGGTGGATCGATTGCTGGTAAACCTCGAACCATGCCAGCTGTAGATAGTAGCTTCAGGCCGCTGAAATTTAGATGACCGAAGCGAAAATGCCACCTCCATGACTCATTCTTCATGAGTCCTTGAAAACACTTCTCAACTTTTGTGTTTAAATGTAAGGGAAACATGCGGTTCCTTGTCATCTTAATACAAGCTATAAGACCTCCTTTTGCATTTTTCAACCAAAGGTAGTTGTTCTCCATATATACTTTATATCCTTTTTCGAGTAATTGACCGATGCTGAGAATATTACTTTTCATGTTAGGAATATAATAAACATCGGAAATATACTCGGGCTTACCATCCTTTTGATAGATTTTGATCTTCCCTCTGCCTTCAACGGAGAGTTTGAAGAATCTCCCAAGCTCACACTTCCATGAACTCCTTCTGCGAGTTTCATGAATAGTTCTTTCTTCCCGCACATGTGGTTGTTAGCACCCGAGTCAAGGTACCAAACATCATTCTGCACACTTGAATCATCATGAGTAAGAAGAAGAGTAGAATTCTTACCGATGTCATTTGTTGCTTCAGCAAGATTGGTAAGATCTTCAGTTCTGTGCCAGCAATCTGAGGCATAGTGTCCAAATTTTTGACAGTTGTAGCATTGGACGTTCTTGTTGTTTTCACGTCCAGATGTAAATCTTCCCCGATTGCTTCGTCCTCGACCTCTGAAGTTTTGGAACTCCACTTGATTTTGAGTGGTTCGTTGTTGGGGACCACGTCCCCTGCCTCTGCCACGACCACGACCTCTACTATGTGAGCCACGATCATTTAGAGTCAGCTTTGACTCTAATGCTTGTTCCAAAGCTATGGAACCAGTCTTCTTTTGCATGCGTTGCTCATGAACTTGGAGAGATCCCAAAAGCTCCTCTATTGAGATCTCCTTCAAATTCTTGGACTCCTCAATTGCCGCCACCACGTGCTCGAACTTTGATGTGAGAGATCGCAGCAATTTCTCCATCACTCGGATGTCCTCCATCTTCTCCTCATTTTATTCACAATTAGAAGTAATCGTGAATAATATCGGAGATTTTTTCTTCATCTTTCATTTGAGTGGCTTCAAGATCGCCCCTCAAAGTTTGAAGACGAATTCGCTTCACCCGCTCGACTCCTTTGTAGATGGTAGCAAGGATTTCCTATGCTTCCTTGCTCGTCGTTGCTTCGACAACTCTCTCGAAGGTAGACTCGTCTAACCCTTGATAGAGTAAAAAAACGAGCCTTGCAATCCTTCTTTCTTTGCTCTTTAAGAGCCTTCTTCTCTTCGGCGGTGTAGGTGGCTTCTAACTCCGGTGTGGGTTCCTTAAACCTATCAACGATCAGCTCCCACAACTCTTGAGAAACAAATAGAGCTTTCATCTGAATTGACCAACTCTCATAGTTATCTTTCAATAACTTGGGCACTTGTGGATTGATGAGATGTTGGTGGAGGCCATGAGGAGAAGAGGAAACAAAAATTGAACTGGCTCTGATACCAATTGTTGTATACTAGTCTACGGACTAATATAATCTAAAATTTTAAGAGGAGAGCAACTTTTTTTTTCTTACTTGCTTGCTTTATTACTTGATACAAAAAACAAAGAGGTACATGGCCTTTTATAGGCTTCAAAACTTACAAGAATAGCAACCTCCAAATTCAAGAATAGCAACCTCCAAATTGATGATGACTCACTTGATGATGACTCCTAATTGATGACTCATCGTTTCTAATTGATAATGATGACTCTTCAATCTTTCTAATTAAAGATGATGACTCACTTGATGATAATTGATGATGACTCATCATCTTCCAAAAAAGACATTTTATTTGATATTCCAACAAAAACTATACGAACACAGTTACAGTATATTATATTAGTCATTTTAGCTTTTTGCTTTCATTTTAGCTCTAAGCGTCGCTTATGCTTTCAAGACCATGAATGAAACAACTCTAACTCACTCGTTGATTTTGAATCCTCTCATCTTTCCGAAGAGATCATAGTTCGATCTCTCCATTGCTTCACTAGGGAAGAGATCCAAGATGGGGCAAGCTCGAAAGCCCAGTTTGAGAAGGGCTCAAACTGTACAAATTAAGCTGCCGACTCGTAAATGAGCAGCTCGAGTATATTTAGCTCAGGCTCGTTCATTTATTTACCTGAATTTTGAATTGACTTGTCTATGTAAGTATATTATTAAACAAGAGATTAGGCAATGGGAATTTGGAATCTGCCTTCAAATTAAGTCAAAAGGACTTGGTGTGTACACCGCATGCAGAGAGCTGGAATGGTTGTTTGCACTACTTTCACGTGGAGATCTCTAGAACAATACAACCACATGATGCATGTGAGAGAGATGCTAGTTTCGATCTAAAAACACTGAAACAGAACTTACAAATACATATTTTGTTCTACATAGTTTCTAGAGAGCCAACATTAGCTTCACGGAGGCGATCAAGCCCATTGCGCCTTTGCACCGTTGAGGTATCTACATCGTCAAACATCACCAACACACACGACTAAGTTCGGGGCATGACTCTGATACCAATTGAAGGAGGGTACCATCGCAAAAGACTAGCCTTCTAATTGGAGTTGCCTAAATCTTAATATAGCCAAGACCATCCCTACATCTAACCAATGTGGGACTATTTGTTCGACCCAAATCCCAACAGTATATGTTTAATTCACCGGCAGTTTAGACTGCCAATATTTGCATGGACGAGGGCGGCTTTAATGCCGGTATTCTTAGGTAGAGAGGATTTCGTTTCATATTTGTGCGCGACTCACACACATATTATAAGAGGGTCAATCCAGCGTTAACACACGGGATTGGCCCTCTTATAGTATTATAAGAGACTAAGACTTTAAAATTTTTGTATCTCTGAAACCAACATCTTATTCACATGTCAACGCAACATTGATCCTTTTGTGGAAAGTGCCGGTAAACATATGTACAGAGGGATTAAATCCGTTTTTTCATTTAATTTAATAGGAAAATGGCTTGCAACACTCATATAGGCTAATAAAGATTAGTACATTGGATTCTATATGAACTTTTCATTAATAAGCATTTACTGACAATTTTTAACAACATTTAGCAATAAAAGTGTACAAATATTTTTATTCATACGACCAAGCATGAAATTGATAAACTAATCATTCAGTAATAGTCCAAGAACCCTGTAACACATCCAAATATCTAAAATATGAAACCAGTCCACAATAGCACACTATAATAACAAGAATTCAAACACCAAAACTTGAAACCAATCACAATAACACATTAAAATAACAAGACGTAGAATTCACATTACACCCTAAGTGTTAGAGATATCAATGACAACACGTGATATATGTGAAAGACACTCCTCATGAAATCAAACAGATCCTAAAATCTCTCCATGATTATAGGAACACATGGGACTCATGGGATTCATGCACCATGTGTTTCTCATTCTTTCTCTCAGTCAATATTTTCTTATTATTTCTCTCAGTCAATATTTTCCTATTGTACCTCCTAAATCAGTGTAAACATGTGACCAATATGTGTATATAAATACAACCAAGAACCATAGCTAATGATATCTTGTCTTTACACAAATAAGTCTTCTTCTTATTGTTTATCTTGGTATCAGAGCAACTCCTGTACCATGTCGAGTATTTCCTCTTCATCTTCCCTAACCTCTATCCAAACACTTGCATCCATGGTTACTCCCAATCCCAACATCACTCATTTTTTAAATGTCAAACTCGACAAGGGAAAATATCTGCTGTGGCGTTCCCAGTTCCTTCCTCTTCTCAAGCTCCACGATCTCGAAGGCCTCGTCGACGGAACCTCTCTATGTTCGGTCCGGTTCCTTCCTTCTACCGAGAAGGATGCTCATCCCACTATCAATCCAGAATACACTCGCTGGATCAAGCTTGATCAGATGCTCTTATGTTGGCTTATCTCCTCGCTCACTGAGGCTATTCTTGCTCATGTCATCGGCCTCACCACATCTCGAGATGTGTGGTGCTCTCTGGAATGAATCTTTGCGTCACCCTCCAGAGTTAGAGTGCAGCAACTCAAATATTAGCTGCACACCGTCAAGATGGGCACCTCTTCTATGTCAGAGTACATCCAGTCTGTCAAGTCCATCGTGGACAACCTGGCGGCAGTGGCTAATCCAGTTGCCGACTCCGACCTCGTCTCTACCTTGCTCAGTGGTCTGTCTCCCGAATATGACTCGTTCACCTCCGTCAACACACGAGTCGACCCTGTACTGTCAGAAGAACTCATCGGCCTCATGCTTAGCCAGGAGATTTATCGTGGGCGTGCTATCACTTCACCAGACTCCACAACCCTCATCTCCCCTTCTCCTGCGGTTCATACTGTTTCCCGCACTCCAAGCTACCATTCAGCTCCATCTTTTTTCCGTGGTCGTGGACGTGGCCGAGGCAGAGAGAGCGCAGTCGTGGTCATGGACGTTCCTTCTTACCGTCACATCAGTCCACCAGTGGTCGACCTCAATGCCAGATCTGCAATCGTTTTGGCCATTATGCTAACAAATGCTACAATCGTTATGATGATTCGGCTAGCCCAACTGCTCTTCTCCACTCTTATGGGAATAGTCCAGTCGATTCTAACTGGTATGTTGACTCCGGAGCCACTCATCACCTAACAGCTGACATTGTGAATCTGGCGGCTCACTCCGAATATCAAGGACCCGACAGAGTTCGCATGGGTAACGGGACATGTTTGCCTATCCGAGTTACTGGTGCTTCTTTATTGTGTTCTCCTGTTTCTTCCTTTATCTTGAAAAACCTTTTACATGTTCCTGATATCATTAAAAATCTTCTGTCTGTTAGTCAATTTACTGCTGATAATAAAGTCCTTCTTGAATTTCACCCTGACTCTTGTTTTATCAAGGATCTCTCTACTCGGAAAACTCTACTGCAGGGACAACTTAAGGATGGTCTGTATGTCTTTCCCTGGGGAATCATAACTTCACGCTCTCCCCAGGCTCTTCTCAGTGAGCGTGCATCTTCCTCCGTCTGGCATGAGTGCCTAGGTCATCCCTCCACCAGAGTTGTCTCCAGTGTTTTATCTCAGCATCAACTTCATTTCCTCCCTGACCGTGTGCTGGTACCCCTCTCTGCATCCCCTGTCAGCAAGAAAAAAGTCACAGTTTCCTTTTTCGTCATCTTCCACGATTGCTACTGCTCCTTTAGAGCTTATTCACTCCGATCTATGGGGTCCGTCTCCTGTGTCCGCTGTAAGTGGTCATCGCTATTATATTAGCTTTGTAGATCACTACAGTAAGTATATTTGGCTTTATCCTTTGATAAATAAAAGTGATGCTTTCACCATTTTTCTTGAGTTCAAAATTCATGTAGAAATTTTTTTTGGCGTTCCATTAAAGCACTCCAAACTGATGGTGGTGGCGAGTTCATCAAATTTAACCTTACTTGTCTTCTCAGGGTATCGCTCATCGCTTATCCTGTCCACACACTAGTGCCCAAAACGGCACCGCAGAAAGAAAACACCGCCACCTTATCGAGACCGGCCTTACTCTTCTGGCTCGGTCAAATGTTCCATTTCATTACTGGCCCTATGCTTTCCAAACTGTCTCATTTCTCATCAATAGAATGCCCACCCCGTCCTCTATAATCTCTCTCCCTACCAGAAATTATTTCATAAAGTACCTGACTACCTTTCTTTACGAATTTTTGGTTGTGCTTGCTACCCTCATCTGCGTCCATACCAAATTCATAAGTTTAGTTTTCGGTCCACTCAATGTGTCTTCTTAGGTTACTCGGCTTCGCATAAAGGTTATCAATGTTTGCATGTCCCCTCTGGTCGTATTTACATCTCTCGGGATGTTGTATTCGACGAATCTTCCTTTCCTTTCCATTCTCCTCCGCCCTCCCTCTCTCCCCTACTCCCACGCCTTCACCACCGATCCCCATCTCCATGCCTCTATTATCTTCCATGTTCCAGTCCCCTCTTCTCATGCGGGCCCCACCATTGACTCTTCTCCTCCTCCACTACCACCTCCATCACATACTCTTTCTCCACCACCTCCACCAGCACCCGCCGATGAGTCCTTCTCCTCGTCCTCATCCTTAGGCTCTCCCAGTTCCCCTCCTATCAGGACCCACCCACCATATGGTCACCATAACACAGGATAATACCAGAACACCAAAAGTCTGGCTAGCCACCGGTATCCCATGCCTACCTGTCTCATGGCTGACTTGGCCACCACTCCTGTCGAACCCACATGTTTCACGCAAGCTTCTAAAGATCCCAAGTGGCACCAGACAATGGACACTGAGATGAATGCTTGCTTAAGAATAAAACCTGGTCCCTTGTGCCATACCATCCTACCATGAATCTGGTTGGTTATAAATGGGTTTTAAGTTAAAATATAAATCTGATGGTTCTATTGACAGGTATAAGGCCCGCCTAGTGGCCAAGGGTTTTCATCAACAACCAGGATTAGACTATGGTAAGACATTCAGCCCGGTCATCAAACCGACCACTGTCCGTATCGTGTGCAGTCTGGCTGTCTCCAAGGGATGGTCTATTCGACAGTTGGATGTGAATAATGCATTTTTGCAGGGTTTTCTTACTGAGAAGGTTTACATGGAACAACCTTCGGGGTTCATCAATCCCCTCATCCTAATCATGTATACAAGCTTCAACGCAGTATCTATGGCCTCAAACAGGCTCCACGGGCCTGGTTTTCTCGCCTCAGCAGTTATCTAGTCACATTGGGCTTTGTGGGTTCCAAGTCCGACACATCTCTCTTCCTCCGATGGGTCGGGACAGATCTTCTTCTGTTTCTTTTCTATGTGGACGACATCATCATCACAGGTAATGACTCACGGGCTGTCACTCGTGTTATTCAAGAACTAGGCCGGGAGTTCTCATTAAAAGATCTCGGTCCACTGCACTATTTCTTGGGAGTAGAGTGTCATCGTACACCCTCAGGTCTATTTCTCTCTCAATAGAAGTATATCCGTGACTTGCTTCTCCGACTCAAGATGGATGGTGTCAAGCCTGTTAGCTCGCCTATGGCCACTTCCTGTAAGCTATCCAAGATTGTTGGCAAGTCTCTCTCTGACCCCTTTATCTATCGAAGTACTGTTGGGGCTCTACAATACTTAAGCTTTACCAGACCCGATATTACCTTCTCGGTGAACAAGGTCGCTCAGTTCATGCAAGCTCCAACTGATGAGCACTGGAGCGCTGTAAAATGGATCCTCCGTTACCTTAAATCTACCATTCAACATGACCTTTTTCTCTCTCGTAATTCTTCTGTACAGCTTACTGCTTACACCGATGCAAATTGGGCAGGGTCGATCGATGATCGAAAATCTACCAGTGGCTATTGTGTCTTTCTTGATTCAAATCTCATTTCTTGGAGCTCGAAGAAGCAGTGTACTGTGGCACGATCTAGCACTGAGGCAGAGTATAGGGGCGTGGCCAATGCTGCAACAGAGGTCATTTGGTTGCAGTCATTACTTCGTGAGCTTGGAGTTCCTCAATCTCCCCCAATAGTTCTCTGTGACAATCTCGGTGCAACATATCTCTCAATCAATCCTATTCGTCACTCCCGCTCCAAACATGTTGAGATCGACATTCATTTCGTGAGGGACTATGTCGCCAATGGAGTCCTGAATGTTCGGTTTGTCAGCACTAAAGACCAACTAGCAGACATCCTTACTAAGCCTTTAAGCTCTTTAAGATTTTCTATACTGAAGAACAAGCTCTCGGTTCTTTCAAACCCGCTTCGCTTGCAGGGGGTGTTAGAGATATCAATGACAACACGTGATCCATGTGAAAGACACCCCTCATGAAATCAAACAGATCCTAAAATCTCTCCATGATTATAGGAACACATGGGACTCATGAGATTCATGCACCATGTGTTTCTCATTCTTTCTCTCAGTCAATATTTTCTTATTATTTCTCTCAGTCAATATTTTCCTATTGTACCTCCTAAATCAGTGTAAACATGTGACCAATATGTGTATATAAATACAACTAAGAACCATAACTAATGATATCTTGTTTTTACACAAATAAGTCTTCTTCTTATTGTTTATCTCTAAGAAGTTCCAAATAAGAAATATTTTCATAGCTTGATCATCTGAAAAGAAAACCCTAGAATTCATAACCGAAATATTGTGAAGATACAGAATTTAGATCACATCCTCAGAAGTTTCAAATAAAAAGCGGTTTTATAGTATAACTCAAAACTAAAAAAAAAAAAAAACACTAGAATTAATAACACAAAATGCCAATGTAAAGGCCATTCTCCTTGACAAGTAAACATTCCACTAGGACGCAAAGCTTGTGTTGCCTCAGTCACTCACTTTTGTTTTGATCAACATGGGGCAAAAAGAAACCAACTAATTAGTATTCTTATGTACACGGACTCGATCTCGTTCCGGATGGCTAACTTGTCTAATCCCGAACTTGGTCATTCAGTTCCGAATGAATTAACTTGCTCTATCGGCGGACTCGATCTCGCTCTAGATGGCTAACTTGCCCTATCTTGGACTGCGTCTCCTTCAGTTCCGGATGGATTAACTTGCTCCATCGTGGACTCGATCTCGTTCCGGATGGCTAACTTGTCCCATCCCGCAATTGGTCTCATTCAGCTCCGGATGGATTATTTTGCCTCATCGCGGACTCGATTTCGCTCCAGATGGCTATGGGCAGTCACACGAACTCGAGTGCAACAAACACATACGCGTATGTGCGCACACACGCACACGCATAAAAATAAGCAAGCACACTCAACTAGAAGTCCAAGCAATAAATGAGCATAAGCATTTCAAGGTGGAGGCATGAAGTATGTGTGTTCTATTCTGATATCCATTCATCAAAGTTCATAACATGATGTTAAGCCGTAGTATCATAGTTTTGGATCATGTGTATAAAAAAGTCAGATTCTATGTCTATCTGAAAATTTGCAAGTTGTGGTTGAGAATCTATATGCAAATAAGAATATCAAATCAGAAATTGCAAACTATAGTTGAGAAACATGCAAGTTAGAGTTGATAATTTGCAAGCAGTGAGTTTTATGTTTATCAAAAAAACAGATTCTATGGATAAATGTTCCTCCTTTACAGATTTTGGAAACGTCTGTAAGTGCTGAAATTAGATTTTGGAAACGTATTAGTTCTATTTTTGTCATGGACATGGTGAAAAATTTTGATTTCCATTTGGTATCTGATCAAGGCAGATACTATTTTTGCTCTCGATAGATATATGATTTTTTTCAGATGTTTGTAGAGAATCCATGATATTTGGACAAAATTTTTTCTACATGAAGACCCAAATAACTCGACTGCCGACGAGATTCACCAGCAATGTCCGGGAGACGAGATTCACCAGCAATGTCCGGGGAGCAAACTGTAGGAATAAAAGACACGTAAGGTGGGTTGAGACTTTATTGGGAACGGATAGACCCAAGAATATATAAAAGATCTCAACAGGATAAGATAAATAATCTTGATTTGAAATTCAAATCAAGATTGACCTTGATAGTTGTTGATAGATTACAACTCTATCTCCTAAGATCTTGTTGGTTAGAGACAACTCTATCTTCTAAGATCTTTTTAGTTGGAGATGAGAATTACAACTCTATCTCCTAAAATCTTTTTAGTTGGAGATGAGGATTACAACTCTATCTCCAAACCACTATATAAACTCATGAGGATTAGAATATGGGTTGAAGTTTTTTCTTCCATAGAAGAAGTATTTCTTCTACTAAAGAGTAAGAGGAATCCTCATCTCTTTTCTTTCAATCATAAGGTGATTCCATTGGGGTACTTGAACTGTGGATTTAAGAGTGACTGTTCTTGAAACGTCCACCAACCGTTGAGGATCGAGACGATCATGAGTTAAACCTACAACTATTACTGCTTCCGCTGAGGTAATTCTAATCCATCTCCTATATGTTTCTATTTATCCTAAATTCTACATTGGTACTATAGCATTCTTGTGGAATTTTGGATTGTGGGTTGATCGAGTTAAAATCGATTTGAGCGACTTTGCCTCTCTATGTTATACATTGGTAATTTTAAAGATTTTTATTCCCTTTACAAACTTAGAGAGTTCATCTCCCTCAACAAAGGGAGTTCATTTCCGTCAGTGCTCGGCACTACAGAAGCCGACGGCACCCCTGGGAGGCGCTGCAACAGCTGTCACAGCTAACTAGCAGTGCCCACGGAGGATTACCATCGTTGCTGCAGCTTGCAGCACCCATGGCAGCACTGCCATGGCTGGGAGCACCACGAACAGCATTACGTCGGTAATAAATCCCTGCGGGATTCTATAGGACTACTCCTTGGCTAAGGCCCCGGTTGGAGTAGCCCTTAATATAATTATTTTTGGCATGCTAGATGCATCACAAAATGTTATTAATATACTTTATTTGAGTGGGAGTATAGTTGAGATTTGTTTTAAGCTCCTATACATATTTTGCGCGCAAACCTAAATTAACTAATAATAAATATTTGATATAAATAATGGTTTGAGTTTGACGATCTTTCAATTTTGTATCGTATATGAATTATTGGCTTTAAATTAGGATGTTTTTGCTGCAAAATAAATATAATTTGTGTGTGTTAATAATAATATCTTTTATCTTTATTTGCACATCTAAAATAACGTCCAAGAATAACATTGCTGATTTGAACATAGGAGAGAAACTGGACGGTGAAAATTATGACATTTGGCACCGCAAGGTTCTGTATCTCCTTGATGAGTAAGGGATTTTGAAAAGCCTGACACAGTCGATGGAGGCGTCCCCAGAGGAGGACACCAGTCACCAGTACCGACGCGATATTGAGGCCTATGCAAAATGGGCCAAGAAAGATCGTTGTGCGCGCTTTGTTATACTGAGTAGCATTCACAATGATTTGATCAACGCGTTTGAGGACTATAAAGCTGCTCGCGAAATGCCCTGAAACTCAAATTTGGTGAAACTTCTGCTATGAAATTGCGCACATTGACTCTCAAGTTTGACTCTCATAAGATGCGCCCAAATGGGAGTATAAGCAGCATCTCAGGCAGATGTCATTCATGATTCGTGAACTCGAAGTAGCTGGAAACAACTTGAGTGATGAATAACAAGTCCAAACTGGCATCCATTCTCTGCCAGACACTTGGGATTAAATGAGACTGAACATGATGCACAATGAGAACATTAAGATATTTGATGATCTTTAGCATTATTTGGAGCTTGAAGCTGAGCGCTTAGAAGCTGCTAAGGATTATGGCTCATCTTATACTGCTCAGTCTAGTTCTAGCAGGCCATCCGGGCCGAAGCGTAAGAAGAATCAAGGTGAAAAGAATAAGAATCCTGGACCTACGCTTGACAAGGTTAATTCTACTAAATGCAAGAGAGGCAAGCGTGGCAGCAAGAAGAGCAAAACTAACGCTGCGTGCTTTAACTATGGTAAGAAAGGACACTCACTCGTGACTATACTGAGCTGAAGAAGGTACTCCCTAACTTGAGTTCTCGCTTTTTTTACTAGCCATGTCATGGTAGCTCATCTATCCTCTGATTGGATAGTTGATTTAGGAGCATCCAAACATGTAGCAATGGACTAAGTTCGGTTCGTTGAGTATCGTCAAATACTATCGGGTAGCAAGGTTCTCTTCATGGGAAATGGTGATAGCGTGGATGTGTTGGGTATGGGTACCTACAAGCTAACTTG
Organism: Agave tequilana; assembly: GCA_038442645.1. Taxonomy (NCBI): domain Eukaryota; kingdom Viridiplantae; phylum Streptophyta; class Magnoliopsida; order Asparagales; family Asparagaceae; genus Agave; species Agave tequilana. The sequence goes on from JAVJIF010009866.1 coordinate 33,530, forward strand.
CGCGGAGGACGCACACTTCTAATCCATGATGTCCTTTATGCTCCTGATGTTCGATGAAATTTATTGTGAGTTACTGCTTTGTTTAGGCTAGAATTTCATTTGTCTTTCAAACATAATGGTGTACAATATTCATGAGAACCACCTTTATGCTAGTGGCTTTATTAATAATAGATTATTTATTTTGGATATTTCTTATTCAAATAATGATTCTAGTTTCTTTTTGACTACTGCGGATAATTCCATTACGTGGCTGCTAGACTTGACCATATTAGTCAAGAAAAAAATTGAAATGTTAGCTAGAGAAGGCCTATTAGGCCAGCTTGCTAAAGTTAGCTTACCTACATGTGAACATTGTTTATCAGGCAAGTCGACTAGGAATCTATTTGGCAAAGCCACTAAGGCATCTTTACCTCTTAAACTAATTCATTCCGACATCTGTGGGCCAATAAGTGTGAGGGCACGGCATGATGTCACCTATTTCATTATATTTATAGATAATTACACTCGCTATTGTCATATTTTTCTAATCTCTCATAAGTCAGAAGCATTAAATTGCTTTAGACGTTACTTGAGTTTGATTGAGAATTAGAAGAATGGGACAGTGAAAGCTCTTCGTACAGACCGAGGAGGTGAGTATTTATCTGAGATATTTAAGCAACTTTATAATGAAAAAGGGATTAAGAGACAGTTGATGCTTCCTTACACTTCACAACAAAATGGTGTAACGGAGAGACGAAATCGTACTCTCTTGAACATGGTTGGGTCGATAATGGCGCGTGCCAACCTCCCAATATCTTTCTAGGGGGATGCTTTATTGATAATGGTCTACATCCTTAAATGTGTGACCTCCAAATCGGTTTTAACAATGCCATATGAGCTTTGGATGAGCAGAAGACGTGACTTAAGCTACATGCGCCCAAGGGGGCAGCCAGCTATGTTCACATTAACTTTCATACATATGAGAAATTGGCCCTAGAACAAATAAGTGTATATGTTTGACGGGAAAAATTTGAAGGCGTGGTAAATTCTTTATTTGACTGTAAAGAAAGTTATAACGGATCAATAATCCGGTTACAAGAGAGGGAAGATATCAAGCCAAATCTTTCCTTTGTTTAGTGTTGAGTTCTTGATGTAGCGGTGGAAAGTGAGTCTTGTTTTTCGTTGACTGGGTGAACGTCACGATCTTCTGGGAATCTTCTCTTCAGACGGTGGACGAAGTAACATAGCTCCTGTCTGAAAAAATCTCAAAGAGACTTTAGGTAAGAACAAACTTGAACTCAGCAAGTGTTGGAAGAGTTGAACTCTTTTGTGTTCCTCAGCTACAGGCTCTGATCAAGATTCTCCTCTTTTTTCTCCCTCCAATTTTTTCAACCCCTCTTCAGTAGCAAATTGAGCTATTTATAGGTGTTTCAGGGGGTAAAACTGTCTCCTAAAAATACTCCATAATAGGTTAACTCCCTTATTACGTGGGCAGTAATGACCCAGTAATGGGGACAGTATAACAGAGACGCATGGTTCCTCTGTAATTGAAATGCGGGCTTCGAGCCTCGCGTTTAGCTGTTGAGATAACGCTTGAGCTTCACATTTGGTTGAAATGTGAGCTTCAAGTTCCGCGTCAAGGTTTATATGAGACGCGGGCTTCGGGCTCTGCGTCTTAGTCATTACAGTGAAGTAGAGACGCGGGATTCGACCCTCGCATTTTGGTACCACAGTGATGCTGAGACGCGACTTTTAAGCTCTGCGTCTCGGTACTGTAGTGTGCTGAGACGCAGCTTTTAAGCTCTGCGTCTTGGTAGCTCTGCGTCTCGGTCATTGCAGCGAAGCGGAGACGTGGGTTTCGATCCTCGTGTCTTGGTGCTGCGCCAGTGGCTAGGATTAGCCTTGCGTCTAGAGTTTGGACTCTGATTTCTGATTACTTGTCCTCAGTGATTTTTGGACAGTATACAGAACCCCCTCCAAAGTTTTCGATAATCTGCGATTGACTGGGACGGATTTTGAAATACTTTGGACTTTGGTTGAATTCATGATTCTCATGATTGGACTGACAATTATTTGAGATGTTCTGAGTTTGATCCTATTTGGAATGTGATCTTCATGAGTGTACTATAAAACCCTTTAAAGTCACTAGAGATGATCATCATGAGTGTCTAAATACGCAATCCAGACCTCCTCAGTACTTTGAGCTGGTTGTTGTGGCACTGTTGAACCGAGGGTAAACAATCGTCTATTTGTGCCAGTGTACTGTTGAACTGATTACAGAAGTAAAGACTGAATGCGAGTCTTGTAGACGCTGTGGCCTTAGAAACGCAGACCTCATTTGAAGTGGAGACACATCTCTTACTTTTCTGAAGAGACGCGATCTTTGAAGGGACGCGGTCTTTTGAAGTGAAGATGTAGCTTTCACTTTACTGAAGAGACGTAGCTCTCTCTTTGCTAAAGAGACGCGACCCTTGGAGGGATGCGGCTTTGTTAAACGTGAGACCCACGTTCTGGGCACGTTGCCACATGTCTGATGGAGTTGAGGGGACACCTTTCCCTTTAACACGCGAGATTCACGTTCGTTCAAGGAGCGTGCCACGCGTCAGGCGAAGATCGGTCCTCGAGACGTGCGTGGTGTATCTCTGCGAATCAGTGTGTCTATAAAAAGACAACAGTCTTTCAAGAGTCATCATTAGACTCTTCTTCTTCTCCGCTGAGCCTTACGTCGAGAATTTTCACAAGTTAAGAAAAGGCTAAAGCTTTTTCTACTTTCCTTCATCCTTAACACCGATTTCACAGTTGAAATGGCACCAAAGACCAAACATGTTGCCTCGTCCTCGAGCGCTATCGCTCCGGAGGCTCAAATGGGCAGTCCTTCCATGCAGGAGGCCCCCATTTTTGGTAATAAAATCATCCAAATTGGTTTCCACCATTAAAGGGGTTTGAAGAGTTTTCTTAACTCTTAAGTCTCTTCTAAATTTGAACCGCCAACGCGAGGCTCATGCCCGTGTTTGATTTTCAGACGCAGCTCTTATACTGGCAGGCAAGACGCGGACAAGAGAAATACAACTCTGAACTGTTGATAGAGATGCAGCTCTGGCTCATCAAGAAAGACGCGCAAATGATAAACTCAGGTTGCACTGGGTTTGTGATTGAGACGCGACTCTCGTTTGTAGTAAAGATGCGGACAAGAGAAACGCGACTCTGAACTGTTGATGGAGACGCAGCTCTGGCTCATCAAGAGGGACACGACTCTGAACTGTTAATGGAGACGCAACTCTGGCTCATCAAGAGAGACGCGACTCTCAACTGTTTGGTGGGGACGCGACTCTGGCTCATCAAGAGAGATGCGACTCTCAGCTTTTGAAGCGTCGCATGCAATCAGTCTTGGAGATCTCGTTGGATGTTTTTAATGTCAAGTCGGCGTTGACAGTTGGGGAACCATGACTTTGGATATTCCCAGAGCAACAATCCACGTGTCATCTCCACACTGGATTTGATATCCGTGCGGGAATTAAGGCTGATGGCTTTTATTTTTATACCATTAATTATAAGTCTTATGGCTTGCTTATAAATAGGCCTCAGCTTCTTAACAGTCCTTTATCTTGACTGTTTTTCTTTGCGAGCATGCGCTTTGAGGGACTTCATCTTGATTGTCTACCTTCCCTTCAAGGGCATGTGTTCTGAAGAACAAAAAGATCTCAAAGCTTCCATACTTTCTTTCAATCTTCTTCGAAGATTATCACTGTCAAGTGATTTCAAGATAAAAAAGTATTGCTTTAAGTGCTTTCACAACCGTTCCTTGACAAATGAAGTCCAACTTCTAGAGAATTCTTACTCGGGTAGGAACTGTCTTTTGTCATGAAATACTCAGTCTCTCTAAAGTTCTGTCTTCCTTGTCCATGAAGAGACTCCGTCTCTTGATTTCCTCTTGAGATCTGATTGACGCGCCCCTATTCTGTAGACGCGCCTTTCAAATTTCTTGATGAAATACGAGCTTATTGATTTCAAACTCTAAGTCTCAAGTTCTTCAGACGCGAGTGTGATGAACTCTGCGTTTGAATCTTGAAATGCAAGTTTTGTATATGAAGATTGCGTTTGAGATTTTGATTTAGAGAATTTTAAGTTTGCTCTTTTGAGACCTCTGAACGCGAATATGGCAAGCCCTGCGTCTCAGACGCGAGTGTGGCGAACTCTGTATCTTAAAGTTACCTCATGCTGTTTTTAAGACCCGCGTCTTCATTCTTAATTCATGCCTCGCGTCTCACATCTCAAACGAAAGTCTAAAACCAGACTGCGTTTGGATCCATATTCTCTGCATCGGTTAACTCCGCATCTGGAGTTCATGACTTCAGTCTCGCATTTGCACCTCAGATTTTCTGTTCCTGTCTTTGCAGAATTTTAACCTACGGGTTTTATTCCTTGCAGGTTCTTACAGCTTCAGTCAGTCTTCTGCGTTGTTGTCGGGCTCATGGGAGAACATTTCGACTAGCCATCTTGTCGATAGGCGAGCACTCGGGAAGTCAGAACTCCTGTTCATGGGCAAGCTTGGTTCATAGGGAGACTATTCAGATCGATCCGCTTATTCGATTGGCGAGCACTCGGGGAGTCAGAGCTCCTGTCCATGTGCAAGGAAGATCCGCGCATTTATTGGTATCTGTCAAGACCTTATTGGATATGATGCACCAACGATGCCCCGGGTTCTTCATGGTCACAGTGAGTATGGCGGCTTTGAAGGCCACAGGAAAGAGGACGTCACCAGTAAGTCTCGGATCCTCTCTTCACAAATCTACTCAAAAAGTGACAGCGACAAAAAATTCATGCTCGTTGGATGTCTTTCTGGTGGTGAAGATGCTCATTAAGCGAAGGATTAATGCCTTATTAAGACCTTCGCACCAATTGGTCAGGTGGAATCAGAATGCTCCCCTGCATTTCAACCTCGAGAGCTTCTTCAATGTTTACATCATGCATCATGAATAACCAGGGCTCGATCGGCTCGACATTGATCGACCGTGATATGATCCAGTGAAGGAAGAAAGAAGCTTCTCTTTGACGTTCTTCCAAACATCTTGGATCTAAAGGTTTAATCAAAGGTGTAGTATTAACCTGATCAGGAGAATTATGATTCTCAAAAGGAAAGAAAGTTGATCCGTTATTCCTGGCCGCAGTCAAGAGGATGAACTTTGTATATCTTTAATGTTTTGAGGAGTGAGTGCAACCTTTCACTGAACGAGAGGGACTTCTTTGCACTCCTTTGTTGTAACACTCAATCATATTGTATAAGAGAGCGCCTTGTACCACTTTCATATGTTTGAATATCAATAAAAGTGACACTTTTTTCTGTCTTCTTATATGTCCTAACTTCCTCTTTGTATTGAAAATCAGACAAATAGAAGTGATTTCTTTTGATTTACTAGAAATGTGATATTTACTTAGCAAGTCAAAAAGGGAATTAAAATTACTGTCAAAGGTGTGATATTAACTTGATAGGAGCGGGATAATTTTCGTGGACTTGCCAATCTATGAATGAGAATGACAAGTGAAACTAGATCAATTAGGAATCTAGAAGAATCTTTACCGTTAAAGGTGTGATATTAACTTAACGGGTTGAATCAAATCTTATCAGAGGTGTGGTATTAACTTGACAAGAATGTAAGCTAGAGGTGTAATGTTAACTTAGCTCCTCAGGAATTACAGCTTCATTTGGGAAAACTGAAAACATCACTGTCATAGGTGCAGTGTTAAACTTGGCAGTGAAAGTAATGCTAGAGGTGTAATGTTAAACTTAACATTAGTCATCTCGACTTCGATATGGAAGTTCGAAGAAAAGTCATTGTCATAAGTGTATTGTTGAACTTAACAATGAACCGGATACTAGAGGTGTGATGTTAAACTTAGCATCGCTCATCTCAACTTCGATATAGAAGCCCGAGGAAAAGTGACTGTTAGAGGTTTATTATTGAACTTGGCGGCAACTTAATCACTGTTCGAAGTATAATGTTAAACTTAACAGAGATTTGTTAGAGGTGTAATGTTAACATGACAGTAGTTGGTTCGCGTTATGAGCAATTTTGAGGACTTGCCATTCTATTGAGGAGAATTGACAAGTAGAGTTTGGAATGTCAGAGGTGTAGTATTAACTTGACAATAATTGATTCGCGATATGAGCAATTTTGAAGACTTGCCATTTTATTGAGGAGAATTGACAAGTGGAGTTTGGAATGTCAGAGGTGTAATGTTAACAAGACAATTTTGAAGACTTGTGACTCCATGTAAAGGAGCGACAAGTGAAAATTCGTACTCGCTGGGGAGTATTGAAACTTTTCGCTGTTAGAGGTGTAGTGTTAACCTTAATAATGGTTGAGTCTGTGGACCCACCACTCTATGGAAGAGAATTGGTAGGGGACTTTGGTGGAAAATAAAATGAATTGTCAGAGGTGTAATATTAACGTGACAATCATTGATTTTCTAGGGACATGAGAGGTTTGCCTTTAGAGGTGTAATATTAACATAACAACGGAGATTTTAAATGAGTTTCGTTGTTAGAATATTAATTTGACTGAATCTGCTGGGTATCGGGAAATCTGGCTTGTCAGAGGTTTACTGTTAACATGACAAGTCCCAGCTCATTTCGTTAGAGAAATGAACAAAGGTATTTTTGTGGCCCTACCATTTTGTGGGTGAGAATTGGTAGGAGATTTTGGGGGAGAGGATGGGACCAAGTCCCTTAGGATTTTTAGTAAACCCTCAGCTATCAACGGATTTGGTGTGCCTTTACCAACTGTTTGAGTTGGGCTAGCCATGCTATTCCCCTCAGTATGATGAGTTGTCGAAGATTTATGTTAGATTTAAAAGCCAACATTTTCCTCTATCCTTAGCCATCAGAGGCGTAGGATGTCCATAGGTACACTAGAGAAGAGTAACAAGGCTAAAACTGAGGTCTTGCATTTTGTTTCTTATTCAATGTTTACATTATGCATCATGATGTAACCAGCGCTCGATCGGCTCGACATTAGGGCATTCTTCCAAACATCTTAGATCTGGTGTTTTGATCAGAGGTGTAGTATTAACCTAATCAGTAAAAGAATGCTATCGAGGATAGTATTTTTTTTAAAATTTTTTCATTAATTGGCATCATGAGCGTATCACCGTCTAGAGTTATAAGGCGATATGCTCCATCTGAGTAGATTGACTCCACTACAAATGGTCTTTCCCATTTAGGTTGAAATTTTCCTTTGGTCTTATGTGTCATCACCAGGGTCTTCTGACAGCTAAGACAAGGTCACCTTTCTTGAAAGTCCGCTCTTTAACTTTCTTGTTGAAGGCTCTGGTAATTCGAGCTTGATAGAGCTTGATTTACTGTTGAGTTTGCAGGCGTTTATCATCCAAAGCCTCCAGCTCTTGGAGTCGTAGTCGATGCTTTTCCTCATTTGTCATCTCTATTGTCAAGACAACGTGTAGAGATGGGATCTGGATTTCTAATAGGAGTACAGTTTCACACCCATATACCAAAAAAAATAGTGTAGCTTTCGTCAGGGTTCGAACTGTCGCGCAATAAGCCCATAAGCATTCACCTAATTTGTCGTCCCAGTCACGTTGGCTTTTCGAGACGAATTTCTTGAGATGTTTTCTAATAGTCTTGTTGAAAGCTTCTGCAAGGTCGTTAGCAGCTGGATAGTATGCCGTTGAAGACACGCTCTAAATTATGAAACTTATTATAGAACCTCTGAAAGGCTTGGCTGACGAACTGAGGCCCATTATCATGGACAATCCGTCATGTCACACCAAAGCGGTAGATGACGTGATGTTTAACGAATTTGATCACGTCAGATGTCTTTACCTCTCTCAAGGAAATAGCTTCAGCCCATTTAGAGAATAATCGCTTATGGCTAGGATGAACCGACGTCCTTTGGATGAAGGTGGGCTGATGGGGCCAACCACGTCCATTCCTCACATCTCAAATGGCCAGGTAGACGTTGTAGAGAGAAGATGTCCTGGTGCTTGATGGATGAAGTCACCATGGACCTGATAGGCATGACATCGTTTGGCGTAAGTGATGGCGTCAGGGATCATCTTTGGCCAATAATACCCCAGTCTTCGAGTCGATTTTCAAGTTTTGGACCAGGCCGATGAGCTCCACACAAGCTGTCATGCGCTTCTTTGAGTACTTCACGTGCCTCCTTCTATGACAGACAGCGGAGGAGGATCCCATCATGCGGTCGGCGATATAGTGTCCTTGTGATCGCATTGTAATAGAATTTAGGATCTTTCTTTTAATGGCAGCTGCCTCTTTGGGGTCATCAGGAAGGATGTCGTACAATGTATAGTCGATGTATGGGAATCACCAATCCCTGAGTTTTAGACTTGTTGAAGTCTCTAGAGCTTCTTTGACTTGACGGTCTCAAGTCGGCTTTTGGTAGTCTTCAAAAGCGAATCTTAGACAATACAAGTTATGGTTATAGACAAGTATTTTCTCTACTACTCCGGCTGGAAGAGCCAAGGAAGCAGTGAGAGATGCCTGTGCATCTGCATGCGCATTTTGCTGGCGAGGTACATGATCGATGTAAAAGTTCCTGAACCTCTCGGCCATGTAAATAGTTTCATTATAATAGGGTACTAAGTTTTCATGTCTGACTTCATACTCCCTACGACTTGATTAACGATGAGCTTAGAGTCACCATATGCTTCAAGATTTTTAACGCCAATTTCATTGACGAGTTGCATTCCAATCAAGAGAGCATTGTACTCTGCTACATTATTGGAACATGACTCAGTTAATGAGAATACACGAGGGATTACGTAGCTCTGTGGGGAGACAAGGACTACCCCCACTCCTGCTACGGCATTTCCTCGCAGACCCGTTCTTGACGCACCGTCAAAGAAGAGTTGCCACACTTGTCCTTCAAAAGATGTCTGGGTCAAGAAAACTTCAGCGGCCTCGTCTGGGAGATCTTCATAAAGTTTGGTTGCTCTTAAATCTGGATGCTCAGGCAGGAAATCTGCCACCGCCTGTCCCTTCACGGCTTTTTGCGGCAGAAATTGCATCTCACATTGGGATAGCAATATAGCCTATTTCGCCAATCGACCATTTAGTGATGATGGCTTTGTCATAAGAAATCTTAAGGATTGACTTTTGATATGACATGTATAGTTTGGCCCACCAGAAAATGTCGCATCTTCTGGACGGCAAACATCAACGCCAAGCATTCCCTTTCGATCGGGTTGTACCGACGTTCGGCTCTGATCATAATTCTACTCAGATAGTAGATTGCCTGTTCGTGTCCTTAATCATTATTCTGGGCTAGCAAAGCTCCTAAGGAATGATCCATCGCTCAAATATATATCAGGAAAGGTTTGACATCGGAGCTGTAAGGACTGGTGGTTACGTGAGGTATCGTTTGATTTTCTCGAACGCTTGTTGGCAAGCATCATCCCAAATGAATGAAACACCCTTCTTCATTAATCTAGTGAAGGGTTGGCATCATCCTGAAAGGTTGGAGATAAATCTCCAGATGTATGCTAATCACCCTCACAATCCTCTAAGTTCTCTGAGATTTCTTGGAGGTTGCATCTCCTGGATAGCGCGGACTTTCTGTGCGTCGAGGTGGATTCTTTAGATGTAACCACAAATCCCAAAATTTACCGCTGACTACCCCCAGGAATGATTTGGTGGGATTCATCTTAGCTGATGCACCCATATAATTTTGAACACTGTCTTTAGATCTGTTATGTGATCGCCCTTAGCACGGCTTTTTATTGCAATGTCGTCGACGTAGCATTCAACTGTCTTGCGTATGTGCTTATGAAAAATTACATTCATAGCTCTCTGGTATGTTGCCCCTGTGTTCTTTAATCTGAAGGGCATGACAGTGTAGCATTACACCCCCAATGGCGTCCTGAAAGATGTATGCTTTTCATCATCAGGGTGCATCTTGATTTGATTGTACCTTAAGAATCCATCCAAGAAGGACATCCGTTCAAACCCACACGTGTTGTCGATCATGACATCCGTGATTAGGAGGGGAATTCATCTTTAGGACAGACCTCATTTAGATCACGAAAATCAATGCAGACCCAAATCTTCTTATTTTCTTAGTAACGGGGACGATGTTAGCTACCCAATCAGGATGTTATTCCTCCTTGATGAAATCGGAGTCTATATGCTTCTTGACTTTCGACTGGATTGCTTCCATTATTTCTGGACGGAACCGTCACTGCTGTTGTTTGACTGGTTTTGCATCCAGATTGATGTTGAGGCGATGCATAGCCACCTGAGGGTCAAGCCCGGGCATATCCTCGTAGTTCCAAGCGAAAACATCTATATACTCTCGCAGAAGAGATATTAGATCTTCTTTCTCGGAGGGTGATAGGCTTTCGCTTATAAAGATGGGCTTGGGATTAGCTTCATCTCCCAGATTGATCTGGGTTACCTTATCCTCTGTGGGTGGTTCGCGTTGTTCGAAGTGAATATCTCAAAGAGTGTTTAGGTATTTGATCTAAGGATCTGTATCCGAATAGATCATTTCTTCATCTCCATCTCCCAGGTAGCTGGTTGAAACCATGTTTACTGAAAGTTCTTTGAAGATGTTGCCGACACTGACATCTGACTCCCACAATGACGTGCCTGATGAGTGATTATGGTATAATGACTCATCAGATTCAGAGGCTGACGGGATTGGAGTTGACACATAGCCCAACCCCCTGCGAGTCCGATGATAATAATCAGGGGCTTTCCCTTTTGGAATGAAGAATCGAAGCAGTGTTCTCCTTCCCTTTTTGAAGTTCAAACCAAGACCATTTGTTAGGTCATACCCCATGTTCTCTATCATTCTGAGGACATTTGGCTCATAATGAGAGAACTGGGGAGGTTCATCCTCGCTTTCTGAGTCTTCGTGAGGCATCAATTCGGACTTGATTCTTCCGAAAAGAATTAATTTTTGGCCTTTGCGTCTTGCTGGGACCATGAATAACGATCCTTGTGCATCACTGACGCCTTGATATGCCATGAGGGATGACCTTACCGGTACATGCAATGATGTCAGAGCATCTATTGCCGATCAAGGGTCATCCTACATCATTGGCGGTGTTATTAACATTGAGCTTATTAATGCTCGTTACAAGTGGATTTAATTCCCAAAGGCATTCTTCTTCTGCCTCTGGTCAGTGTCAGCATCATTACCAGAGTCTGATTTTTTTGATTGGGGATTCTCGTTCGTCTCCAGAGAATCTTGATATAGGAGGGAGTATGTGAAATAGTTCTCTACCCCCTTGAACGGATGCCTTTTGGCGATCAACGTACGGACTTTTCCATCTTCGTTAATATGTTTCATGACTTGATGGAGAGTGGAGGGGACGATGGAGTTACGATGAATCCACGGTCGTTCCAGCAGCAAATTGTATGAAGTGTCGGCATCAATCACATAGCACGTCACTTCAGATCTCAGATCCCCAATCTGATATTTGAGTTTGATCTTCCCCATTGGGCGCGTACCATTGGCGTTGAAACCATATATGGTATTTTGGGTGGCGCTCAATCGATGGGTGGGGATCCCTAAGTGATGCATGACCCGACGAGGCATAATGCTCAACACGGATCCTGGATCTACCTGAATGCGGCTCACTTCAAATGATCCAATATACCCTGTGAAGTACAGGGGCCTCCTTGACCTGCATGTCGTCTGGCATGAAGGTGATGCAGGGGACATATTGAGAGGTATGGAGGCAGTTTTCTTCGTCTTCCTCCTGTGGTCCAGCCGGGATCTGGGTCATGAGGACTCCATCATCGGTTAGAACTTCTCTCAGAGTTCTCTTGTTGACTTTGAAAGTCTCAGGAGCTCATAAAGGGTAATCCTAGCCAGGATTTTGGCGAGTTGAGCCAAAACATCAAAGCGATAAGGTGCTGAAGTTCATTCTGTTTTGTCCTTCGGGAGAGCCCTGGCGTACCGAATCTCCTTTTGTTTCTCCATATGTTGCTTTGCGGATGGCTTTGTTGTCTCGGGATGGGTTTAGGAGGGCTTGCCACCATCTCGTCGTACTTCTTTAAATACGACCAATGATCGATCGCTGATACTGCATATTTATTGTCACATTCTCATACTTATGACATAATAAACTCTGCTTTTAATCCTATTTATTGTATAATTTATATGTAAGCCTATTGCTAAAGAAGTGGGAAGAGAAACAAGCCCAAAAGCCCATCAAAATTCTGATTTAATTCAGAATAAATTCGAAATCAGAAAATCAGGCAGATCAGGGCGAATCAGAGAAGATAAAGTCGGTTGAAAATCAGCTACATCAAATCTTCACAAATCAAATGGTTAAAGCAGAAGATAAAAGAAGGTTTCCTCAAATCCAGGACCCAAAATTGTAAATCCGAAAGGAGATAACATCATATCACGAAACCAGGCAACTCCATCCCCCGAGTGTGGCCACTTGGCCACACCCAGGCTGCGGAAATGCTGCCAAAGCCGCGTTTTCACGGCTTGTTGGAGTTTGTTGGGGGAGCATTTGCTCCCTCTATCTTCGTACGCCTCTCCCTATTGGGTTTTGCCTATAAATACTGGGTTTTTCAGAGCGTACAGGGGACAACCAAGCAGAGATAGATTTAGGCCAGTTTTTCATTCTTTGTAGTGTAGGTTTTTATTTTTATTTTATGTAATTTTTATTTCTTTGTAAGCATAGGATAGACTGAGATTCATGTAAGTAAGAGAGAGACTTATGTTGAGAGTGACACCGTTGTAACCTCCTCCTTTCTTTTATAGTTTCTACAAGCAATCAAAGGTGACATCTTTATGCTTTATTTTGTTTATATGTTCTTCTTTTTCTACTTTTCCTCTTTTGGTTTTGATGAATGTCCAAGTGAACCTAGAAGCATCAGTATAGCCATATTTGTGTGAGTGCCACCGATATTTTATGATGATGTTCTTCTCCTCAAGATTCCGTATCATTTCATTCTTTGTCGTCTCGATGATGTAATGCGAATAGGGACTGAGCTCGATCTTATAAATTATGCGTTGATCGCCTCCAAAACAACATAAAACATGCAAGATTTTTAGGTAAGTCATCAATCAGAGGAGGTAAGTTTTTCTTTTAGGTTTTCTTTTCTTTTAATTTTTAGTATAAATTACCAACACCACAATCTTCCAAATCTCTTTCACTCTTTTTCAATTTCTTTGTACATATCCACTTCCATTTTCTCCACCTTCTCTGTCTACCACTTTCTTCCTAACTTTAACTCTATTTTTCTTTTTCTTTACAAGAACAAAAAGAAGAACTTTAACCATTCTTTGTAACCTAAAAGAGAACTTACTAAAAAAGCTTCCATCGCTAGTCCCTCCTTATGGATCACGACCCGCTTAGCCATTTGCTATAGCGGTAGCATTGAGAAAACCCCTTATTCTTAAATTCTAAAATTCTGTATTTTTGTGCAAGGTAAAAACTCAATCAAATTTTGGCACTGTTGCCAGGGAGGGACGATAAGTTATTCTCTTTTTAGATTTATATTTTTTGGTTAACTTTCTTCTTTGTTCTTAGTGTACAGATTTAATAATAAGGAACTTTTGCTGCAGAGGACATATAAGTGGCCCTGAACTCTGCTCAAGAAAGCAGATCTCAGAAGCCCTCAGATTTGCACATCCCAGTGGTGGCAATCTGAGTGAACTACTAACCTGTATTTCTGCAGGTTGGCTGAATTGCAAGCTGAAATTCTGTGGCTATTTATTTCATTATTTGTTTCATTGTATATACTTTCTAACATCAACAGTAAAATGATGCTTGTTAAATGCTAAAAATGGTTTAGGCATGCATTTAGGCACGTGTCTAATTCGTTTACATTTTATTTACTATTGAAGAGTGCTGGAGTCAAGGTATATGTGCATAGCATTTAATATAAGGTTCATTCTTGTATGAAATATTGCTTGAGTGTTACTTTTTTCTATATACTTGTACACTGCACTAAACAAGATAAGGTGGGGAAGTCATTAACCTCCCTTAGCCCACAAACAATCTCCTCACTCACTAACCCAAACCTAACTAAAATTGAGTAGACGTTGACCCTAAGGATATCTCAGACTCAAATAGGAGACCGACCTAAGGGGGAAGTTGATTTGAATTTGACTTTTGCCAAATCAGTGTCTAAGGTTGGGATTGAGGGGTGAAACCCCAAAGGCTGGTGGTTTGACATAATTAGGCCCGTTGCTTTAAGTACGGATACCTCCCACCAATTTTGCCCCTACTTAGCTGATTAACTTGTGGTCAGATTCAGCAATAAACCCCCTGTGGACAGTTTAATCAGTTAGGAATCGTCTGGGTCTAAGGTTTACCCTAACTTAGGTTAGATTTTTTTCTTATTTGTTTGTTTTTCTTTGTTTGTATTTTACATTTCCTGTGTGATATGGCTTATAACAATAATTTTTTCAATTTTAATGATAATTCATATTACACTCCGACCTCTTTTTTCGGATATTACCAACCTGGCATATCATAATTTTAACCAATCTAGTGTGCCGGATTGATCTTATCCGAATCAATATAACCCATACCCCAATCTTATGACCATAATTTCAAAAATAATTTTAACTCTTCACAGAGTCAATGGAGATTCACCTCCCCCGAGTCTAATTTTCAACCAACTTTCCTCCTTATCCACCTTGTCCACAATATTTCCAAGATTCATACTCAGTTCCACCAGTTCAAATAGAAAACCATCAATCTTGGAAATAGTATGCGTGAGTCCGAGCAACAATCATAAAATCTGGCGGACTCACGATTTCACCACAAATTCCAAAACAAAACTTCATTTTATTGAAGTCCAATCGCAACAAAATAATGAACCAATCGACTATGAAAAGATGCTTGAAGCCATAACTCAGGCTCAAATTGCTCATAATCATGACATAGATATAATGGTCCAAGCTTTTCATTCTCACCCTTTGACCATTTCTGATGTCGCTAACCATTCTATTAGAGCCAAAGAATTATGTTGTTTTGAAAAATAAGATTCCATTTCAGCAAACCCATTTGAACTTGCCCAAACTCCAAAATTTGAAAATCACATTGACATTTTGGTAAGTTATTCCTTTCCTGAAATTGAACTTGAGAATGAATATGATCCTGAACCTCAACTTGGTGATTCAATTCTACTTCCTGATTCAATAATTACTCCGGTGTCTTCACCTGATTTTAATCTTTTTCCCAAGTCAACATTGGATCCTGTGCCAACTCATCATGAAATTGAATCGACAATCTTTTATGATCATCATATTGAACTTGACCAATTTCATACTTTTGAAAGTCCATTGACAATTTGGCAAGTTCTCATTTTTATGAAATTGAACTCAATGAGAAATGTGACCTAGATTCTCAAATTTGTGATTCAGTTCAAATTCCTGAATCAATATTGACTCCTATTTTATTACCCAACTTGAGTAATATTTTAGAGTCAGTTTTGATTCCCACACATGTCATTCTTGAACTTGAATCACCAATATTAAGGCACATTCTGTTGTGGGGAAATGAATGTGGACTTGAGTTTCAACTTCTTGATTTGAACCCACTTCCTGAACTAATCTCGACTCCTGAACTTTACTTGACTTAAGTCACTTTCCTGAGTCGGTATTAGTTCCCGTACTTCCAAGTCCAAGTCATTCATTCCATCTTTTCACACTCTTTTTTGGGATAAGGGTGTTGATAAAATTGACTTCGAAATTATTTGTGAAATTTGAAAATTAGATGAGGTAAAATTCTTAATAAAAATCATTCATATATACATCATTTTAGTGGGTTATATTAGAGAGGTTTCTAGTGGGTTCCTCCGAACTCCATGCAAATTCGATTGGGCAGTATTTCGTGGACCAATCAGACCACCACCGGAACCACCACCTTAAGCTAATATTTTTCTTTCCTTTCTTCTTTTTCATGCATCTATGCATTAATTCATACATAAAGGACAATGCATGAGATAGGTGTGCGGGAGAGTTCTAACATAACTTAGGCTTTCCTTTTTATTAAAAAAAAGAAAAAAATTGACATTTTCTTTACTTTTAAAAACTTTTTGAAAATAAAAATAATATTTTGACATTTTTTTTGTAAGAAATTAAGTCAATTTAAGGAACAGGAATTCAAAATTAGGATTTCTTATACTTGGTCAAAATAAGATTATTTGTTTGATTTCTAAGGTTAGGAAGAAAATTTGTGAAAGTAATTTAGTCTTAATTTTTACCTTGATGAAATATTCATGCTTCATACACTTACACACTTAGGGTTCAAAAATAAAGATTCTTTGCCTTATTTAAAAAAAAAGAAAAAGAATATATATATTATATATATATATATATATATATATATATATATATATATATATATATATATATATACCCTCTGATTAAACTGAGTATTTGTGCCTCATAAAGCATAAGTATTCACGCCTAAAGGCAGTTTATATAATAAAATCCTTAGTTTTGTGGCATTATTTGCTCGAGTCCTTAAATCCTTGGGGTGTTTTGTCACCTAGTGCCCTAAGACCATTTGGTTTGGGAGTCACCGATTAAAGGCTCGTTACATGGGCAGTTAGAATGCCTCATAAAACTAAGGAATAATACCACCAAAAATAAAATAAAATAAAATAATATATATATAATAAATAAGGCATAAGAGTTACAGTTAAAGAATCCTTACTCAAAACTTTATGGTCACGAAGTTGCATATGACTTAAGGTAAAGTAATAAACTAGATGAGAAGTACAATTTGACTCCGTACTTTGATTGATAACAGATTTTTGAATAGAGACTAAGTTTGGGAATGAAAAATTCAGTTTTTCTATAACTTATAGATTACTTAAATCTTACAATAATATTTCAAATATTATTCTTCTAAAATGTATTTTCAAAATACTAACATTTTTCTCTTTCTTTATGGATTTTGTGGGTGTAATTCACTGAAAACCCTCACAAGACAAAACTCGTCCTCTAGGGGGAACATAAAGGTTTAACGGCTTGTTGCACATGCTCAGTGCAATCGCGTGACCTGCGAAAGTGGTCTAATAATTTTTGGTTTAGTTTTGTTATTTTGCTCCGGGACGAGCAAAAGATAGGTATGGGGGTGTGATTGGTCGCTGATACTGCATACTTATTGTCACATTCTCATACTTATTACATAATAAACTCTATTTTTAATCCTATTTATTGTCTAATTTATATTTAGGCCCATTGTTAAAGGAGAGGGAAGAGAAACGAGCCCAAAAGCCCATCAAAATTCTGATTTAATTCAGAATAAATTCAATTTTAGAAAATCAGAGCAGATCAGGGCGAATCAGAGAAGATAAAGTCGGTTGAAAATTAGTTACATCAAATCTTCACAAATCAAATGGTTAAAGCCGAAGATAAAAGAAGGTTTCGTCAAATTTAGGACCCAAAATTGCAAATCCAAAAGGAGATAACATCATATCACGAAACCAGGCAACTCCACCCCCGGGTGTGGCCACCTGGCCACACCTAAGCTGCGAAAATGCAGCCAAAGCCACGTTTCCGTGGCTTGTTAGAGTTTGTTGGGGGAGCGTTTGCTCCCCCTATCTTCGTACGCCTCTCCCCGTTGGGTTTTGCCTATAAATACTGGGTTTTTCATAGCGTACAGGGGACGACCAAGCAGAGATAGATTTTGGCCAGTTTTTCATTCTTTATAGTTTAGGTTTTTATTTTTATTTTATGTAATTTTTATTTCTTTGTAAGCATAGGATAGACTGAGATTCATATAAGTAAGAGAGAGACTAATGTTGAGAGTGACACCGATGTAACCTCTTCCTTTCTTTCATAGTTTCTACAAGCAATCAAAGGTAACATCTTTATGCTTTACTTTGTTTTCTTTTTCTACTTTCCTCTTTTGGTTTTGATGAATGTCTAAGTGAACCTAGAAGCATCAGTATATCCATGTTTGTGTGAGTACCACCGATATTTCATGATGATGTTCTCCTCCTCAAGATTCCGTATCATTTCATTCTTGTTCATCTAGATGATGTAATGCGAATGGGGACTGAGCTCGATCTTATAAATTATGCGCTGATCGCCTTCGAAGTAAGGTAAAACATGCAAGGTTTTCAGGTAAGTCATCAACCAAATGAGGTAAGTTTTTCTTTTAGGTTTTCTTTTCTTTTTATTTTAGTGTAAATTATCAACACCACAATCTTCCAAATCTCTTTCACTCTTTTTTAACTTCTTTGTACATATCCACTTCCATTTTCTCCACCTTCTCTATCTACCACTTTCTTCCTAACTTTAACTCTATTTTTCTTTTTCTTTACAAGAACAAAAAGAAGAACTTTAACCATTCTTTGTAACCTAAAAGAGACCTTACTAAAAAAGCTTCCATCGCTAGTCCCTCCTTATGGATCACGACCCATTTAGCCACTTGGTATAGCGGTAGTATTGAGAACTTGCACTCCTTATTCTTGAGTACTGAAATTCTGTATTTTTGTGCAAGGTAAAAACTTAATCAACTGACCCGAACGAGTTTCGTCCACGAGCGGTTCATTGAGCTCTACGGCAAGGATGATTGTTTCTCCTCTGAGTCGGTTAGTGAGGGAACATTAGTTTCTGCTTCCCGGAGGAAGCGCACACCACATTATAGGGCGAAGCTTTTTCTTTGCCTTTGGACTTCCTGTTGGTAATAGTAGTCCACTGTTGGCCTTCCATAAGGTCGGGATGAACCGACATAATTTCTTCCTGAGATGTAGGGACAAGCACAAGACCTTTCTCTTGCTGGTGATGCGGGTCTGTATTGATCATCCTTAGTTCCCCTTACAGGATAGGAACTACTCCGGCCAACGTTGGAGGCTGGTTCCCAAACTGAAGAAATGACGTCATGTTTGCCGTTACTTTCTTCTATTCTGGATGGAGCTTGAGCACTTTCGCATCAATTAGAGCTTGAAGAATATCTTTAAAGATATAACAGCTCTTAGCGGGATGCCCCAGTATCTTATGATACAAGCAGTAATTGGGATTGTCGGTCTTGCCAACTTCCTCAGGACGTCTAGCTTTAGGAAGTTTCAATCTATTGCTCTTGTTGAGTAACTTGAACAACGAATTGACGTGTTCATCCTTGAAGGAGTACTGCTTGTTGGCACACAGCTGATTTGACCCTCTGGTCGGCTAAGGTTTAACGGGAGACTTCATCTCTGTTGCCAATGTATCTTTCTTTTTTCATTGAAAATATACTTCTGATGCGCGTCTAGTCGATTTTTTGGGTCTGGGCTTGCTTTCTTCTGCCCTAACCCTGGCGACAATTTCTTCAACCTGTTCACCTTGCTGATCAACTGCTTTCATGTGTGGCTTTCTGCAACTCCTATCTGAACTAGGAGTGAAGTTTGCAAATTGTGATGACATGTTTCCACCAGGGTGGCCTGGGTCATACCGCTAGGACATCGGGCCATATTCTGAAACCTTTCCACAAATGCTTTGACTGACTCTCCCTTTCATTGCTTTGTTGCCAGGAGAGTGGGCATTGTAAACTCCGAGTCGCCTTCGAAGAAGCGTGTAAGAAAGAGTTTCTCCAAATCTCCCCAGTTCTTGATGGAGCCTTCTGGGAGCTTCATGAACCATTCAAAGGAAAGTCCTTTTAGAGTGCCGATGAACAAACACGCCAAGTTGGCATCATTATCTACTACATTTTCTGTCTGAGACTTGAACTAGTAGATGTGTTGGTTCGGTGACACTTTGTCATCGAAAGCCTATAGGGTCGGAGCTTTGAACTTAGGAGGGTACGGAACAAGGTCACACTTGGTCGGATATGGACGGACCACTCCCACTTCTTGGAGGCCTTTCTGATTGGTGAGGGCTTCTAGACGCTGCTCTAATTTATTCATTCTTTTAGAATGTGTATCCCCATTCTCTGAATTGCCTCCCTCTCCAGATGAAGACTTAGACGATTCGGGGTTGGACTGTTTCTTCTCCTCTATATGCACAGAAGATGAGCACTCCCCTTCTTTCCGCTTGCCTTTGGACTTCTTAGAAGAAGTTTTGGCCTTCAACCTTTTCTTATCCTCAAGCAATTGTGCAAGCATCTGCTTGAGGGTATCGATAGATTCTTGTTGGGCGTGAATCATATCGAATTGTTCCCTCTGGACTTGAGCTTGCTGTTCTAAGCGCCTAGTCGTCTCCTCAGGAGTGTTTGTCATATACACGAAGGCTTCCTTCTCTACAGAAGAGTTCAAGGCCTGTGATTCCGCGATGGCAGAGTGTGATTCACTGACTTCAATGCCCTAGGCTAGGGCACTGTAATCAACTGGGGCTACCGCACCAGTCCTAGTATGAGTATGCCAGTACACTCCTTCTGGTTCCGTATCAGACTTGTCAGAGCTGACTGCTGGTTGTTTTTTTCCTACTTCTGCTTGGCGTAGTGCTTGGGCCTGCCATGTTTGCAGTGACTTTAGGGTATTCCGTGTCAGAGAAGCTTCCCCTTCTGTGAGAATGACGCCTTTTGGCTGATCGGGAGGTTGAGGTTAATCGTCTGAACACCGACTACTTGCTTACATGAGAGCTGCAGCGGCATTCAAAGAGTATTGCCGTGATGAGCCGTTCACAGCAACGTGACGGAGCGATCTAATTAGCGCTCGTCTTTTTTGTCAGATAATATCTTAGATCTGTCGGAGGGGGATCAAAGAGATTAGCCTCGAGTTTTTGAGGGCTTTTCAGCTTCCGAGAGCTATCCTTGCGTCGTGATTCTGAGGCGCAAAGATCAGAAACGTGGAGCTCACGTTCCGTAGAATGGATGCGGCTTTCGTGTTTTGGCTTGAAAACGCGGGCTCATGCCTCTGCTGAGAAGAGACGCAGACCTCGCGTTGCTAATTGTCGCGTCTGGTTTGCGACATTGAGAAACGTGGACTTTCTGAGTCTCGTGTTCTGCTGTAGAGACGCGGGTCTTGTGTCTCTGTAAAGAGACGCAGACCTCACGCTGCTGAAAGTTGCGTTTGAGAGGTGAAGCCTCAGAAACACGAGCCTTTGAAGCTTCGTGTTTTGGTCTCCAAACACGGACTTCACGCGTCTGACGCGCTCAGAAAAGATGCGGGCCTGAGCCTTGCGTTCAGTTTTTTGCGTCTGTAGTTGACGCGCGCGTCGCCTTTGTCGACGCTCAGCATTACGGTTACGTGTCATGGGTTGCTAGGAATCCCCGATAACCTGGAGTCAAAGAGGAAGGGCGTTGCCAAGTTGGTCTTCAATGACCCTGGCCACGCGGGTCCCCGAGGAGACGTTGACGCGGGCCTCGCGTGCGATGCGGTTAGCTATGGCGCTCTTCACACCAGCCGCATTTGAAGGAATCTCTGAAGGGACTCGAGATAGGATCCCTGAGGAGACCTTGCAGTATTGCCGCGCCTTAGGGATCTTGGAGCCGGAAGAGAGAAACTCTTCATACTTTGCCTGGTCAAATTCTACGATAAGCGATTTGACCGTTCTTCCCATACAGGTGACGTTACCTTGCGCCACAACTTGCTCATCAGTAGAAAAAGTTGTCCCCAGCGGAGTCGCCATCTCTTATTTGACGGAAAAAATTGAAAGCGTGTAAATTCTTTATTTGACTGTAAAGAGAGTTACAACAGATCAAAAATCTGGTTACAAGAGAGAAGATATCAAGCCCAAATCTTTCCTTTATTTAGTGCTGGGTTCTTGATGTAGCGGTAGAAAGTGAGTTTTATTTCGTTGACCGGGTGAACATCACGATCTTCTGAGAATCTTCTCTTTGGACGGTGGATGAAGTAACACAGCTCATGTTCAATAAAATCTCAAAGAGACTTTAGGCAAGAACAAACTTGAACTCAGCAAGTTGTTAAAAGAGTTGAACTCTTTTGTGTTCCTCAGCTAGAGGCTCTGATCAAGATTCTTCTCTTTTTTCTCCCTCCAAATTTTTTGACCCCTCTTCAGTTGCAAACTGAGCTATTTATAGGGGTTTCAGGGGTAAAATTGTCCCCTAAAAAACACTCCGTAATGGGGTCAACTCCCTCATTACGTGGGCAGTAATTGACCCAGTAATGAGGGCAGTTATAACAGAGACGCAGGGTTCCTCTGTAATTGAAACCGAGCTTCGAGCTTCGCGTTTAGCCATTGAGGTAACGCTTGAGCTTCACATTTGGTTGAAATGTGAGCTTCAAGTTCTGCGTCAAGCTTTATATGAGATGCGAGCTTCGGGCTCTGTGTCTTAGTCATTGCAGTGAAGTAGAGACGGGAGTTTCGACCCTCGCGTCTTGGTACGCAGTGATACTGAGACGCGGCTTTTAAGCTCTGCGTCTTGGTACCACAGTTATACTGAGACGTGGCTTTCAAGCTCTCGTCCGGTCATTGCAGTGAAGCAGGTTTCGATCCTCGTGTCTTAGTGCTGCGCCACTGGCTAGGATTAGCCTTGCGTTTGGAGTTTGGACTCTGCTTTCTGATAACTTGTCCTCAATGATTTTTGGACAGTCTACAGTATATTCATTAGATACTCTGATGAATCCAAAAAGTATGTAATGCTTGGTGAACAACTATATGGAATGATTACCGAAATTGAATCACGAGACGTGGTTTTCCTTGAAAGGGAATTTCCAATAAAGGGGATATTTATAACATTGATAGATTTTTTGAAGTGGACGAGTCACAAGAAAGCGCTCCTAATCCTGATCAGGAAGATGAGAGTGACCTACTGCAGATGAGAGTGACCTACTGCCTAGTGAGAATGTACCTTCGAGTGGAAAGGTACCATTAAGGACTGATTCTAAAGCTATATTTTTGCGTAGAAGCCAACGTGAAAATATCCCTCGTCGTCATTTTGAGATTAAGGGGGAAGCTTTCATGTGTGCTCTGCAAGTGACAAATGAGCCTAAAAACAATCAAGATGCTATAAAATCCCTAACTTATAAGCAATGGAAACTTGCTATATAAGATGAGATAGAATCCATGAGAAAGAATCAAGTGTGGGACTTGGTAGATCTTCCACCTGGGTGTAAGACTATCGAAACCAAATGAGTTTTAAAAGTCAAAGACAATGTATCCATTGAAAGGTACAAAATTCTACTCGTGGAGAAAGGCTAACGCAGAGAGAGGATATTGACTACGAGGAGATCTTCTCACCGGTAGTGAGATTTGACTCAATTCGCCTAATTCTACCTATTGTTGCTCATTTGAATTTAGAACTTTATCAAATGGACATTAAGACTGCATTTCTCAATAGAGAATTGGATGAGGAGATTTACATGGATCAACCTGTTTGCTTTATAGCAAATGAGGAAGAGCGTAAAATTTGCAAGCTTCGATGATCCATCTATAGCTTGAAACAATCATCCAGACAATGGTATTTCAAATTCCATCTAGCTTTTAATTCTAACAGGTTCACGATGATTAAGGAAGACCATTGTGTGTATGTTAAATGGGCCAAAGGTAATTTCTAATTCTTTCTTTATACGTAGACGACATACTTTTAGCTGAAAATAACAAGGAGATGATTGTCGCCACGTAGGGCTGGCTGTCCTCAAAATTTGAGATATAGGACACGGGTGAAGCAAGTTATGTGCTCAGTGTTAAGATTCTAAGAGATTATTTTAGAAAGCTTCTTGGTTTGTCTCAAGAGGTATACAAGATACTCGAATGATTTCAGATGCAAGCTTGCAAGCCTATCGACACTCCTAATGATAAGGGTAGTACCTTAAGTATTAGTATATGTCCTCAGATTTCAGAGGGAAAAGAGAAGATGGCCCGAGTTCCCTATTCAAATATTGTTGGAAGCCTGATGTACGCTATGATGTTTACTCGGCCAAACATTTGCCATGCAGTTGGCTTTGTCAGTCAGTTCCAAGAAAATCCTGACTTTGCTTATTGGAAAGTAGTGAAGCGGGTATTCAGATACCTCAAAAGAACAGATTACATGCTATGCTATTAAGCATCAGACGTACGCTTAGTTAGTTGCAACGATGCCAACTAGGGTGGCGATCCTGATGAGCACAAGTCTACTTCAGGTTATACTTTCCTGCTCAATGGCGAGGCCATTACTTAGTGTAGAAAGAAACAAACTTGTATTGCATTGTCTACTATGGAGGCGGAATACGTTGCTGGTTCCACGGCTGTTTAGGAGGGTGTTTGGTTGAGGAGATTCCTTCTAGAGTTTGGCATCATCGCACGTGCTAAGGAGCCTGCCACAATATATTGTGACAATTCAACTGCTATTGCCTACTTTAAGGACCCCAAGTATCATGAAAAATTCAACTGCTATTGCCTACTTTAAGGACCCTGAGTATCAAGAAAAAACTAAACACATAAATATAAGATATCATTTTGTCCGCCATATGATTGTGCGAAAGGAGGCGATCCTGAGACACATTTCTACAAGTCGCATGGTTGCTGACTCTTTGACTAAGCCGATAGCTCGTCAGGCTTATCAGGCTCATGTCAGGAGTTTAAGACTTCGTACATTGTGATTTGTATATTTTCAGTTGATCATTTGTTCAAATATTTGTTTCATGGATATTATTACTGAATAAAGCATTATTTTTTGATTATGTGCACACACATTAGATATAAATAAGATTTCATAGCGTGAGTATGTCAACAGGCACAGATCGACTCACTCACATGAGTGATCACCTTTGGCGCTTGGAGAGCGAGCAAAGATGAGACATATTATGTTCATGGCACAAATGTGGTGAGCTTAACTAACTGTGATTAAGATGTCATCTTGATTGAAGCTAAGATATAGTCTTCTAAAGACTTCACATGGATAATTGAGTTCCACAATCCATGTGGCCTGTGTAAAGCCAGATGCAAAATCTTAACTAGGCACTGAGAAGAGCAGGTAGGTAGAGGATTTGGGTAAGGTGTTGCATAGAGACTAGACTAAGATCTGTACAGTGTTAGATTGTGACATACCCTCTTTTACTTAAAAGAGAAAACTCTACCATATTATGTATTTCATATTATATGTGTTTAGCGACCAAAATAAGGAAATGAAAGAATGATCCCTGTTTCTTTATTTGTGTGAGTCCTTATAGATCAACATAATTGATCACACTTTATTTCTGCCTTATGTGACTTTTGACTGTATTATAAAGTGAAGGTGCAGTGAATGCTATTTTGTTGTGTTTTCAATGGTCAAGATTGATTCGGCCTAATGGGATATCATTGAAAAAGCAATTATATCAAAACTAAGTAATATGAGGGCAAAAGAAGACTATTTAGTAACACATTCGTGTTTTATGGTTTACTGCTAGTAAGTTGTGTCACAGTAAAATCTGTAGCATAATTGTAAACATAAAATAAAAAGGTATTTGATATAACTCCAAAATTGAGAGATTGGAGGTACCAAATAAGATATGACTAAATGCGTCTGGGGCATGACGAGACCCTTTTTTTAGAGATGTTCAATGCTGGTCTTGTAAGATTTGGCATCATTCTCTCGAAATTTTCTTGCAGGTGGCTCGACAGCCGCACGAATCACTTACCAAATATGAATGGATTATCCTTTGGTGGATTGAGAGTGAGTATGTATGTTATTTCCCACTATGTGCGAGTAAGAGATGTAGGAATAAAAGATCTGTTGGACGGATTGAGACTTTATTCGACGCCCATAGTGGACTAAACCAATAAGAATATATAAAAGATCTCATCAGTATAAGATAAGATAATCTTGATTTAAAATTCAAATCAAGATTGATCTGGATCTCGATAGTTGTTATTAGATTACAACTCTATATCCTAAGATCTTATTGGTTGGAGATACTTGATTTGAAATTCAAATCAAGATTGATCTGGATCTCGATAGTTGTTATTAGATTACAACTCTATCTCCTAAGATCTTATTGGTTGGAGATGAACATTATAACTCTTTCTCCTAACCACTATATAAACCCATGAGGACTAGAATGTGGGTTGATGTTTCTTCGTTCACAGAAAAAGTTTTTCTTCTACTAAAGAGTAAGAGAAATCATCTATTTTCTCTCAATCACAAGGTGATTCCATTGGGGTACTTGAACTGTGAATTCAAGGGTGACTGTTCTTAAACATCCACCTATCGCCGAGAATCGAGACGACCATAAGGAGCGGGATTGAACACCACTACTATTATTTCCGCTAAGGTAATCCTAATCCATCTCCTCCATATTTATGTTTATCCTAAGTTCTACACAAGCCTGGGGCCTGGCCCGGGGCACATCGGGAGAAGAAAAAATGTTTGCAAGGCGGTGTTCAAACCGATAACCATGGGGAGCATTGTGCTCTAACCGATTCTTGCCAACCGGTTGAACGACCGCGGGGGACTAAATAACACATCAAATGAAAGGAAATAATGTTCAAATTTTTTTTCTAAGGCCTTTAGATATCAAATCACTAATTCTATCGGTTCTAATAGGAAGAATATTAAAAAAAACTCAATTTTGGTCCCACTTTCAACTTTGATCACAAATTCTCAAGTACAAGTAGTATGCTAGAACTAGTATTATTAAACCCTTACTTTGGAAAATGACATCCGATAGGCATAGAAAAGACATGATTAATCGACCTGTCAATCCACCTGTCCTACTTTTAAAAGGTAAAGTAGAGCGGCAACAACCAAAAAAGAAATGATCATTACTCTCTTAACTGGTAAGGAGAGCTGACATGAATCTTCCAAAGTTAAAAGCTCTATATAAGGAGAAATATTCCAGAAGAGAAGGCATCGACGAATAATTCTCTTTTCTCTTTTAATCTTTTGCTCATGTGTTGAGCCTCTCTCCTTTTTATTGTATAATATTATTTCTGTAAATATCTTCATAAATAAAAGTGTGCTTTGCTTTTCATCGGCCTGCTTTCCATCTGCCTTACTGTTGCTGGTATCAGAGCCATGCTCATGGCTGAGTAAGGTATACTATTCCATACTCTTTGCATATAAATAATTACTTAGTTAACTTGTTTTTAGTTTAGACTATGGTTAGAGACCTAGGTATTGCTAGATCTGATTGGCATCTAGTGGAACGACAGCACAGTCGCGTAGGATTTATAGCCGGGATGGCATTTAGTATCCATAAATCGTTGACAGTCATGCTAGGTTTTACAGACTAACAATAGATTAGGTAATCTAAACTTACTCTAAAATAAAAATAAGTTATCTAAGTAAATATTTACATAAAGAAAGTACATGATATTTTAACTCTAAGCCTTGATTGTGGTCCAATACTTTCTAATTAAGAAGCATTATATTGCTCCTCAACTCTTATTCAGAGGAATCTCATAGGAGAAGTTCAGAACCCCTTACAGGTATTCAACTTCATCTTCATTAAAAGATATGGACCTAACAGGTTCTAGTTCTATGAATTTAAATAAAAGTAAATCTGTAAAGAATACTAATTTAATAAAATATCCTATGAAAATAGAAGACCTTAATAAATAGTCTATTACAAAAGTTCCAGCTAAAGAAATTTATAATATAGAAATGTTTGATTTTAAATCTTCTGTAGCAATTAAATCTATGAAGAAAAAAATCCAAGTAGATAATAATGAACAACAATAAAGTTGTTAAATGAAGAAGATTTATCATCTTTCATAAATAAATATAATTTTTATCCATATTGGGTTAATTCAAATAGCAATAAAACCTTTAACATTTCAAGGGTTAAATGCATCCTTATTAACATCATTAAGAGATGCTAGATATTTAGATTATATTCATCTTTAATGGGAGTTATGCAAACTAGCCTTTGTCATGGCCCAGTCAATTTTAATGGATATCTAAATCTAAGCTTATCTTTAATAGATTCAAATATATTAGAGGTATCAACTTTAAATATAAAGACACATGAATATAATTTTATGCCTGGATCTGAAACAATTGCAGTAATTTTTAGATTTTTTATAGAGTGTTAAATACACAGCACCTAACGCTAGCAAATAACAAAACCAGGAAAGACAACACTGATTGAAACAAATTTATTATCATTAAACATAACTACAAATAGAATTTTAAAATGGAAAGAAATAAATTTTTCACAAAACTGGCTGTTAACTTCATCTATTTCACCTAAGGCCTATAATAGAAATAGACCTAGACCAAATAATTCAAGGAATAAAATTTCTAACTTTTCAATGGCTCTTCCAATTTATGAGAAATCTAATCCGGATTCTCCTACACAGTCGGATATGAATTTTCATATTTAGTAGACTTTACAACAGGAATTATTCTTAGAAAATTTTAAATGAAAAGTACAATGAAAATATTCATTTCAAACAATGGTTTAAAAAACCTTTTCACTTAAGAAAAGATATTATTATAAAGATAAATATTATGAATATCTTACTCAAATAAATAAGTTAAGATTTTTCTCAAAATGGTTGAAAAAACTTATGTACATAAAGAACTTAATAAGCTAAATATTTTAGAAGCACATTATAAATCATAGGCGACCATAAATGATAAAAAAATAAGAGCGCTATATCCTCCAGAAGAAACGTTAAAATTAACTGGTGTTAGTACTTCTGATTCAACAGAAGCAGTAGCTTTAGTAAAATCTATAAATGATCGTAAGGAAGAAACTATTAAAGAATTACAAAAAAATGTTAAACAAAATAATTATAAAATTGTTTATATTCAAGTTTTATGACAACAATTAACTAGGATAGAATCAACTTTAGAAATATTAATAAATAAATTAAATCAAGTTAGAAACTCCTTTAATAAGAAAAAAAAGAAAGTAAGAACTGATTATATACCAATTAAACCACCACCTGAAATAAGTGGATTTAAACTATATCAATCAACTGTTACCAAAGAAGAAATTACTTCTATAATAGAACAATTAAAAAAGACAAACTTAAATACTATTCAAGGTAATTCATCAGATTCTATTAAAGAAATAATAGAAGATCTTGAAGAACCAGTTACAGAATTATCAGATTATGATGAACTTGATTTAATCCAAATAGCTAACATTGAAGACTCTTTCAAAGAAAGTATGAAGCCTAGTGAAATTAATAACCTTGTTTTTAAGCCACGAAGAAGGGCTGATAAGTATTATTATAAAAGCCTTACTCCAATGGCTATTTTATTTGAAGAAAATGATGTTTTAGTTCAAAATTCATATCATGAAAAAATTATCTGTAAATGGAATATTGATGGTGTTTCTGAAAAGATAATATATGATCAGTTACATAAAATGATGATATATGCTAACGTCTGTAAATAGAATAATAATTCTGATAGAGACATAGCAAATTTTATTACTTGTGATTTTACTGGCATTTTAAAAGGTTAGTTACACTAGAATAAAAGTTAGAAATATTTAATGCCATTAAAATAAAAAAAATACCCCAACGCAAGATGCTATTTATACATTAATAATGACTATTTTAGAACACTTCACTAGAAGTGTTACGATCATGAAGAGAAGAATAGAACTCTTCTATAGAATCTAAAATGTCCAACTTTAACTCATTTTAGATGGTATAAAGATTCCTTTTTAAGTAAAGTAATGCTACTTAATGATGCTAATAATGTACATTGAAAATTTAAATTAATTGATGGATTACTAAATCTCTTTACAGAAAGGGTTAGAAAAACACTAAGAGATAACAATAATGACATAATACAATATCATAATTATACTTATGAGAATCTTATGAACTCCTATATACAAGAAGGACTAGTTTTATGTAATGATATAAAATTGAGACATCAATTAAAAGTTCAGAGACTTTCTGAAAGAAAACAATTGGGAAAATTTTGTAGGCAATTTGCCATAGATGGACCAAAACCTCCTAAATATAAGTATTTAGGACGAAAATATAATAATAACAAAAAGCCTTCTCAATTCAATAAAAAATATAAAAATTATAATAATAAAAAAGACAGAGATAGAAAAAACTTTTTCATAGAAAATAAAATGTAAAAAATAAGAAGCAGAAAAAAGCTATAAAATATTATAAATGTGGTAAATTAGGTGATTATGTTAATAGATATTAGACTAAAAAGAAAATAGAAGAAATCGAAGATGAATGTGTTCGTAGAAGTTTATTAAAAATAATGATAAATTCAGATCAAGAATTTGATTCAGAAGATGAACAATTTTCAACCTCTTCTGAAGAAGATAGTTGTCATGAGTGTGATGGTCAATGCTATACACTTGACCAATTAAATTATTATAAGGCTATAATAGATATGAATGGATTATTTGTCTTAACTACATATTGGAATATATTATGAATAATGAAATGGATAAAACAATTAAAAGCAAAATAATAGAGTTAATAATCATCACTAAAGAAGAAGAAAAATTTTCTAAATAGATAACGTTTATAAACTGTTAGATGTTTTAAAAAGATATAAACAAAAAGAAAAGAAGCCAATAACTATTCAAAAACTACATCAAGAAATTAATATGTTAAAAACAGAAGTAAAAACTTTAAAAATAAAAAATAACATAACGGATTCAAGACTTTCTAAATTAGAAAAAAAATATAGAAAAAGAAAATAAAGATAAAGAAATTGAAGAATCAGAAAGAATCTGTACATTCAAAGTATGAATCTTCTAATCAAAGCAATCAGTTCTTACAAATAATGGACTTAATAATAACACAAAAATGGTATATAAAAATAAACTTACTAATTAATAATGAATTTTTTATATAAAACTTAATAGCACTAGTAGATTGTGCTGCTGATCATAATTGTATAAAAGAAGGAATAATACCAATAAAATACTGTGAATGCACCATACAACATTAAGTGTTGCTAATAATAAAGCGCTAACAACACCATATAAGGTCACAGATGTAAATGTTTAGAAGGATAAAGTTTGTATTCCCTTATATTTTATAATAATAAAAAAAATATCACAACATGTAATATTAGGCACTCCGTTCTTAGAAAAGCTGATACCAATTAAACAAATTGATGAAAGAGGTATAATTACTTGTTATAGAGGATAAAATATTACCTTGAATTTATAACAACTCCTATAGTTAAACTTCTAAATGAAGTTAAGAAAATCTATCTAAAAGAAAATCAAATTAATTTTCTTAAAGAAAAAGTTGTAAAAATAAATATTATGAAATAACTACAATCTAGTCTAATTCGACAGAAAATTAAACAAGTTGAAGAAGACTTTAACTCTCCAACATGTAGCAATTTACCTAATATTTTTTGAGAAAGAAAACAACATATAGTTTCTTTACTTTATGAAGAATCTTTTAATGAAAAAATATTCCTACTAAGGCAAGACCTTATCAAATGAATAAAAAATATTTAGAACCTTGTAAAAAAGAGATTAAAGATCTTTTAGATAAAAACTTAATTAGAAAATCCTATTCACCTTGGAGCTATACAGCCTTTTACGTTAATAATGTGGCTGAAAAGGAACACAGTATTTAAAGATTAGTAATAAATTATAAAACACTTAATAAAGTATTAAAATGGATAAGATATCTGATTCCTAATAAAAGAGACTTACTAAATCAAATAGTTAATGCTAAAATATTTTTCAAATTTGACTTAAAATCTGGATATTGGCAAATCCAAATAAGAGAACATGATAAATATAAAACTGATTTTACTGTTCTATTTGGCATTACGAATGGAATGTATTGCCATTTGGATTAAAAAAATGCCCCATCTGAATTTTAAAACATAATGAATGATATATTTATGTATAATATTAATTTTATATAATCCTACATTGATGATATATTAATATTTTCTAGCACTTTAGATGAACATTTTAAACATCTAAATATATTTAAATATCTTATTATAAAAAATGGTTTAGTAATATCAGCTCCTAAATGAAGCTTTTCCAATAGGAAATAAGATTTTTTAGGACATAATATTGTCAATGGAACAATAATTTCAATAAATAGAAGTATTGAATTTGCAATCAAATTTCCAGATGAAATAACTGAATCAAAACAGGTACAAAGATTCTTAGGCGCATTAAACCATGTAGTTGATTATTATAAAGATTTAGTTAAAGATACAAAAATCTTATATGATAGACTAAGAAAAAATGCTAAATCTTGGTCTAAAGAACATACTGAATCAGATAAAAAAATAAAACAAAAAGTTAAAAATTTACCTACATTTAGCTAACACAGACTAGTTTAAAATAGTAGAAACTGATGCTAGTAATATTAGGTATGGGAGAATTCTGAAACAAGTATATCCCAATAAAAAATCAGAAGAATGAAAATCACCTAAGGGGGGTGAATAGGTGATGGTTATACTTAATGGAAAATAATGCAGAATTGAAAACAAATTAGCAATAAACACAAACAACTAGATAGATCTTGCAATAGACTAAGCAATATAAGTGCAAATAAAGTAAGAGAGTAGAGTTTAGAGAGAATGTGGACAATCGCAAACACAAGAATATGTTTCGAGATTCGGGCCACCGCTCTACGTCCCCGCCTTCAACACGATGAAGGATTTCCACTATGAGCGATCCCACTGGATCGTCAATCAATTACAAGTTCTCACTAGAACTCTTCGGACATACTTATCCTCTCTCACGATGCTGCAACACCAATTTGGAGCTCACTAGCTCGCTCGAGGCCGCAACCTCTACAACTTCTCAATCGAAGAAAACGGTGATCAACACTTGACCACAAAGGTAGCTCACAAGCGCAACCCTACAACCAATATGAGAAAATGAAACCCTTGGGATTGTTAGTGCTAAATATCAAGTAGAGAAGTAGAGGAAATGGCTCAAGCTAAAAATACTAAAGCTTTGAAAATAGTTGGCTCAAGAAAATTCTTTTTGCAAAGAGGCTAAACTTTGAAAACTTGATATAAGGCTTGTAAATCTTGTTTTTAAGTTGTTTGACACTCCCACTATTTATAGGAGATGAAAACCAGGCTAGAAACCCAATAGATCCGTCGGGAGAAGACCCAACAAAAGACAAAACAGATTCTAGCTGTTGGGAGCCAAGTCAGCAGATTTTTCTGCTTCTGGTCGACCGGGCGGTCGACCACCAACGGTCGGATTTTCGGCCGTTGGGAAAGCGGTCGACCGGTCGGTCGACCGTGGTTCCCAAACAAAGGTGCAAACTCTCTGTTGGTCGACCGAGCTGGTCGACCGGAACAACAGAGAGCACTGCTCTTGCTTCTGGTTGACCGATGTGCATGCCTGCACATTGGTGCATGTCGGTCGACCACCCGGTCGACCGACAGAGCAGTTTTGCTCTGCCAGCGGTCGACCGTGCGGTCGACCGGGCAAGGTCAAAAGTCTGATTTTGGAAATCTTTTTGAAGCCTATATTTTTTCAATAAAATTTCTTTTGATAGATAAATACAAAATAGAGTTCTAGGGCTATAAATAACAGGAGTGTGATCATAGGTCAACACCAAATAGATTAGAACCATATTTTGATAAAAATTCTTTTCTAAAGTAAAAACCATTTTTCCAAAACTAAAAACTTATTTTCCGAAACTTTGTTTTTCTGAAACTCGGAAAGAAATCGGGTAATAAATTTTTGCTTGAGATATGAAAAGTGTGTGTGTAACAATCCCATCAGTTATCAACCTCTATCATCTCGGTTTTGACAAATGACTATAAATCCTAACTAAAATGAAAAATGCAAAGATACAAATCTTAAAAATGGTCTTCTCAATTTTGCTTAATCTTTGAGCTCTTCTAGTGTGCTAGGCTCTGGGATCTAAATCTTCGTGGCTTCTAAATGTGTGAGTCTTTTTATGGAGCCGAAATGCAACATATGATTTTTACCTAAAACTTAATTAAACAACTTTGTTAATACTTAACTACATATGGTTTGTTATCATCAAAACTTAAGGCTAATGGCCTTTGGGCCAACAATCTCCCCCTTTTTGATGATGACAAAACATATGGAGTTATTACAAATATTTTGGGTAAAGACTTCAAGTGAAGCTCCCCCTTAACACATGCGTATATAAGAATAAGATGTAAAGAGCTAAATTCATAACAAAGGCATATACAAAGGATATACAGTTAGATTCATATGCCAACCATCTATGCATAGTAAGGATACACGAATATGAAAGTGTATGCATATATGATTACCTCCATCCATCCGATAATACCTCCAACCTCCAAAGTAAGTGGTAGATGATGATTGAATCAACAAGAGACAATAATACACACATGCCACACATGGAGACAATAAATATAACTATCATAACATAAATAAAGATGTCCATACATGCTAAGAGGTTCATGCTAACCTCAAAAACTAGATACAAACAAACACATAAAGCATATGTCCATAACACAAACTACATAGCCAAATCCAAACACAGAAAGTAAAACATAAAAGCTAACTCCCTAGGTAACTCCATCTCACAATAACTCTCCCCCTTTTTGTCATCAACAAAAGGGGTCAATGCTCCAGAAAATCTAAGTCCTCTGGGAACAGCAGGAGGAGGAACCCATGCGGTGAAAGGAGGACCGGTGGAAGGAAGTGGCTGGGAGCGACCACTAGGAAGAGGAGCCGGCCAATTAAACCTATTGTAGATGTCACTGATACAGGTATGCATGTAGCGAACGGAATCACAGATGTGATTGAGGTCATTGTCTAATCGCTTCTCCAGCCGCTAAAAGTTAGCAGTCATCTCAGCTGACATCTGCTGGCGGTACTCCCGAAGCTGAGTGGATATAGCTAGGTAGGGATCAAAAGAAGCAGTAGAAGCAGATGAAGATCCAGGAACAGCCGGAATGATAGGCTGTGACTGAGGAGCAGGAGGACGCTCCCGAGCACGCATCCTCTTGAGGAGGGTGTTGTTTATGTCAACTGACGGTTCAACTGACCGTTCTGTGGAGAGATCAAATCTGAGTTATTTTAGGAGACGACTAATAAGCATCCCAAATGGAAAGTACCGGTTTGGGACCAGAAGGTGATCCGATGTCATATAATCGATGATGAGTTTTGGAACATTAATTCTAATGTCTTTCAGAAGGCAGTAGATCACAAGAGGTGCAAAACCCTAGCATGACTATACTCTTCTGATTTTGGCAGGAGGTTATAGAACATGATCTTAGCTAAGACTTGGGTGGTGAGAGTATAGTACTTCAGCTCCTCATTCCTAACTAAGTCAGGGTTATCATCATCGTGAAGTAAAATAGAGGCGGTGTGGGTAGACTCACCGTCAGGTTATGCAAAGTCATGAAGATCTACATTGTAAATGTCTACCCCCTCACAAGAGAGGTGTAGGAGATTTGCAAATTTTTCAAGGGAAATGTTTATGTCTCTACCCATGACTCTAGACCTGATATGATTCTGTTGGAAGGACAGGTTAGAGTAAAAATAATGCACCAGTTCAGGATAAACAGGTTCTTTTATGGTAACAAAATTTTCAAGTGAACTGGAGCCTAGGACATTTGCAAAATTGAGATGATCAAAGTCACTGAGCACTACAGTCCTACCAGAGATTACATTTTTACAGAAAATTAGGGTATACCTATGAGATGTATTTTGGGATATAAAAGGGTTGGATGAAGATACAGGGGTTTTCTCCTTTTCAGATCTGGACCTTTTTGACATGATGAAGAATTAAATAGGATAAAGGCACGATAATAGCATGAATTAAAGATGGATAAATAAGAATAATAGAGAAATTTTAAGAGATTGAGGAGAAATTTTGTTTATACCTCAAAATCCACAAGAAATCCTCGAAAAATAGCAGATCTGGAGCCTAAGAATGATTTCAACAATTTTTATGGAAGAAATTTGGGTTTGGAGGAGTTGAAATGGGTTGGATTGGGTTTGGGAGGGGAAGAATAGAAGAGGGGAAGAAGAGAATTCGGTGGAGAGAAGAGAGAATGAGAGAAATTTAGGGGTTAGGGTTTTTAAAGAACCGGGTAAAATACAGTTTTACCCGACTCCCAGTCGACCACCCGGTCGACTGGCAGAAACCAAGAGCAAACTCGGTTTCAGTCGGTCGACTGGCGTCAGGCTGAAATTTTTTTTGATATTTCAGGTTATAGCGGTCGACCACCCGGTCGACCGGTCCTATGACAGGCTAACTCGGTCGACCATAACTCCCAAAAATAGTTTAAATTTTTTTATATGTTTAAATTTTATTTTCTTGTAATATGAAATAAGAAACTGATATGTTTTACACATAAAACAGGAAAACCATGTTAAAATTTTCATTGGCATGAAAAACACATAAAATTTTAATTTAAATATATATATATATTAATAATTAAGCCATAAAATTGAGATATTGAAGCTGGATACCCCTTTAAGGGTTCTGAACTTCTCCTCGTCATTCCTCTAGATAGGAGTTGAGGCGCGCAATTGCTATCTCAATTTATTTGCTTAATTTTGGTTAAATAAATATTTATTTTTGACAATCTACTTATAAAAACATTTATTAATCAAGTAGAAAATACTTTATACATGGACAAACAAAATATGGCTAGTATAAAAGCACAATAAATATATAATCTCAACTCTAGTCAAGATACAAAAAAAAAAAAAAAACGAGGATATGCAAGTTTACATAAGTAAAGCATATTATCACAAAATAAACTAGCAAACCCTAAGCATGTATATATCTAGCAAAAAAAAAAAATCTTAAGTGGAGAAATTACCAAACCACGGGCAATTTTCAAAATAGGTGCCTCTTTGATAGCGATGCAAGTGACGATTTATTCGTTAAGCTTTGATGCATCCACCACCCAAGTACCATCTCCCCCTAAGTCTTAGAGGAGGACGACACACCTGTATCAATCAAGCTTGGCTAGTCCTTTGGTACCAAAATCTTTTTGTGTCCTGTGGGGTTAGTATTTTCTTGAACCCAAACATTTTTATTAGTCATGTTTAGTTTATCATAACAAAATTTTGCCAAATGGCCGTTGCGGCCACAATGTGCACATGTATATATCTTTCCATACATAAATGCATGCGTGTGTGAGTGAGCATGTTTTTATGAGTGTGCATGTGTGTTTGATGCATGAGGAGTGTGTTTCCTTTGGGTTTTTCCCTTAGGAAACATAGATGCAAACTTAGTCATGTCAAATGCACACTTTTTCAAAGTTGTATCTAAAACATCAATGCGTTTTTAAATGTCCAAAAATTCATTTTTATTACAATAAATAATTGGGCTTTTTCCCTTATAAGTAGTTTTATATTTTTCAAAATCTATTTTCATTTTCTCAAAAGATTTTGACAAATCATTTTTCTCATTCAAAACATTCTCAAATTTATTCTTTAATAAATCATTTTCCTTTTTCAACTTTTTATTTTGAGCAATGGAAATTTCATATCTATTTTGTAATTCTTCAAAAAATTGAGCTAATTCATCCATAGTCAAATCCTCATCTTCTAAAGAGTTTTCTAGGTTTACCTCAGAAGCTTCATCACCATGTGCCATGAAGCACATGTGTGTGGTGTCGATCTCATCTCGGATTCTGTCTCCGAGTCATCCCATGTGGCCACCATCGCCTTCTTCTTTTTTGGAAGTTCTTGGAGGTTGTAGCTTATAAAGATGGGCAATCCGCAATTAGATGTCTCGTCTTTTTGCAATGGAAGCACGAACCCGTTTCTTCCCTTTTCTTGTCAAGTCTTCCTTGAGGTCTTCCTCTTCGGAAGTTGCTTTGTCTACCTTTCTTGTAGAACATCTTGCCCAATTTTCTAATGAGCATGGGAAGTTCTCATCATAGTTTTCTGATGATTCTTCTTCATTATAGGAGGATGGAGTCGCCTTGAAAGCTATTGCTTTCTTCTTTGGAGCCTCCCTTTTTTCTCTAACCTTCATCTCCATCTCATGGGTTTTGAGATTGCCGATGAAGCCGGAGAAGTCCATATCCTCCCTATCATTGAGCTCTTTGAGTGTGGTTGCCTTGACTTCTCAAGATTTAGGAAGAGCTCTAATGACCTTTCGGATCTTTTGGTCATTGTCAATTTTGTCACCTAAAGAGGATAAATCATTAGTAGTCTTGGTGAAACGAGTGAGCATTTCATCTATACTTTCATTTTCAAGTATGTAGAAATTCTCATATTGAGAACGGAGCAAGTCAATTTTGGATCTCTTGACTTGCGACGTCCCCTCATGAGTAACGATAAGAATATTCCAAACTTCAAAAGCCGATTTACAATCAATCACACGAGAAAGATCATCTTCATTTAATACTTGTGTAAGTGCATATTGGGCTCTAGCATTGGCCTCATAGTCTTTAGCGGTTGCTTCGAACCATGTACTCTCATCATCGTGAGGTTCAACAAATTCTTTGGTAATGGATTTTGCAACTCTAACTCCTAGGAATTTTAGGAATAGGTTCATTTTGACCTTCCAAATGGGGAAGTTCAACCCATCAAATTTGGGTGGGGATTTGATGCTAGAGAAGTCAAGTGATGCCATGAAAACAAGTTTAGTGCACAAACAAATAAAAATGCAACAAATAAATATAACCAAATAAAGAGGATCTCCTAAGGTGGTTAAATCAAAAGCTAGGGTTAGGCTCTGATACCAATTGAAAATCACCTAGAGGGGGTGAGTAGGTGATGGCTTTACTTAATGACAGATAATGCGGAATTAAAAAACAAATTATCGATAAACACAAACGACTAGATAGATCTTGCAATAGAGTAAGCAATATAAGTGCAAGTAAAGTAAGAGAGTAGAGTTTAGAGAGAATGTGGACAATCGCAAACACAAGAATATGTTTCGAGATTCGGGCCACCGCTCTACGTCCCCGCCTTCAACACGATGAAGGATTTCTACTATGAGCGATCCCACCGGATCGTCAATCAATTACAAGTTCTCACTAGAACTCTTCGGACACACTTATCCTCTCTCACGGTGCCGCAACACCAATTTGGAGCTCACTAGCTCGCTCGAGGCCGCAACCTCTACAACTTCTCAATTGAAGAAAACGGTGATCAACACTTGACCACAAAGGTAGCTCACAAGCACAACCCTACAACTAAGATGAGAAAATTAAACCCTTGGGATTGTTAGTGCTAAATATCAAGTAGAGAAGTAGAGGAAATGGCTCAAGCTAAAAATACTAAAGCTTTGGAAATAGTTGGCTCAAGAAAATTCTTTTTGCAAAGAGGCTAAACTTTGAAAAACTTGATATAAGGCTTGTAAATCTTGTTTTTAAGTTGTTTGACACTCCCACTATTTATAGGGGATGCAAACCAGGCTAGAAAACCCAATAGATCCGTTGGGAGAAGACCCAATAAAAGACAAAACAGATTCTAGCAGTTGGGAGCCAAGTCGGTAGATTTTTCTGCTTCCGGTCGATCGGACGATCGACCACCAACGGTCAGATTTTCGACCGTTGGGAAAGCGGTCGACCGGCCGGTCGACCGTGGTTCCCAAACAGAGAGTGCAAACTTTCTGTCGGTCGATCGGGCTGGTCGACCGGAACAAACAGAGAGCACTGCTGTTGCTTCCGGTCGACCAGCCGGTCGACCGATGTGCACGCCTGCACATTGGTGCATGTCGGTCGACTGCCCGGTTAACCGACAGAGCAGTTTTGCTCTGCCAGCGGTCGACCGGACAAGGTCAAAAGACTGATTTTAGAAATCTTTTTGAAGTCTATATTTTTCCAATAAAATTTCTTTGATAGGTAAATACAAAATAGAGTTCTAGGGCTATAAATACATGAGTGTGATCATATGTCAACACCAAATAGATTAGAACCATATTTTGATAAAAATTCTTTTCTAAAGTAAAAATCGTTTTTCTAAAACTAAAACCTGATTTTCTGAAACTTTATTTTCTGAAACTCGGTAAGATATCTGGTAATAAATTTTTGCATGAGATATGAAATGTGCGTGCGTGACAATCCTATAAGTTATCAACCTCTATCATCTCGGTTTTGATAAATGACTATAAATCCTAAGTAAAATGAAAAATGCAAAGATACAAATCTTGAAAATGGTCTTCTGAATTTTGCTTGATCCTTGAGCTCTTCTAGTGTGCTAAGCTCTGGAATCTAAATCTTTGTGACTTCTAAATGTGTGAGTCTTGTGATGGAGCCGAAATGCAACATATGATTTTTACCTGAAACTTAATTAAACAACTTTGTTAATACTTAACTACATATGGTTTGTTATCATCAAAACTTAGGGTTAATGGCCTTTGAGCCAACAAAGAATTGGTTAGATTTAATTCAGGTAAATGGACTCAATATAATTTATCTACTATTAAAAAGAAATTTTTGCTATTATAAAATGTATATATAAATTTCAAGATGACTTTCTTAATAAAAAATTCTTGTTAAGGATCGATTGCAGTTTTGCTACATCAATTATAGAGAAAGATGTTAAAAATTTAGCCTCAAAATAAATCTTTGCTAGATAGCAAGCTAAGCTGTTCATTTTCGATTTTGATATTGAATATATTAAAGATCAAGAAAATTCTTTACCTGATTTTTTAACTCGTGAATTTTTACAGTCATATGCAGGGCCAAAAAAGAGGCTGAGGCCAAGGATGGGATAAAATTCCCTAACTTGTTCTATCCAAGCCTAATACGAGGAGGCCCTCAATACCCAATTCTCCTAATTCTTCATCATCTTCATTAGAAAATATTCCTGCGGGGGAAGAATCTTTTCATCAATCTCAATTATCTAAAACATAACTTTTAAAGAAATTCTTGAAGTTGGAACAATATTTTATCAGAAAAATATTTCTGAACTTTTAATAAACCTTGAGTGGAATGATATTCCTAAAATGAATGAGTCATGGGAATTACTCCATAAATATCTTGAAAATTCTAACTATCCCATAATAGAGGGAAGATTTAATAATATTCTAGAAGCCATATTAATGGCAACAAACTATATAGAAGTAGAACACTTCTCTAACCCCCTTGATAAATCTGAGATTAATTTCAGCAAAATTATCATCAGAGAAATTCTCTCACCTCAAACTTGGGGTTTACATCCTAATAGGGCCAGGCTAATGAAACTTGTAGAAAGACAAATCTCTTTTAATTATTGGGACTATGTTTTTCCTTTTCAAAATATATTTTACTATGAGAATAATAAAAGAAAGCACTCTTGGTTTATCCGAATATTTCCAATAATACTCTCCAAAGAACTTCCTACTTGGTTTATACAACTCAAATTGGAGCTGAACTTTCAATATTACCCGTATCTATTCAAGACCAATTTTTACCTTGTATTGACTCTCACCCTAATTTTACTTCTTCCGGCTCCACTCTTTTTTCCGGAAAGAGTACACTATACTTATTTGTCCAAAATGAAATTCCTTATATATTTAAATGGAAAATCAAAGGTGAATTTGATGATAATAACATCCCAATTATCTCTAGAAAGTTCCTTATTAAATGGTGGAATAAGATTAATGAGCATGTCAAATTGACCGAAATAAAGAAAGAATAAAGCAAAATAATATTTTGCTTGAAAACAAAATTTAAAGAGAGTTTAGAGAAGAAAATCCGCTTCTAAAGTAAAAAAAATTCTCTCCAAAGAAAATATCTTATGATGACAGGAGAAGAATTAAAGAAAAAGTGTTTTCAATACATGCAAGCCCAATTGGAGCAGACATTTGAACAAGATAATATATCTCTGTGTTCATCAAAGACGTCTACTAAGAAAATGAAAGAAATAGAGAAGAGTTTAATCAAGATTCAGATGAGGAAATCCCACCGGATGCACAAGATCCTAATCTCGAAGAGAATATTGATGACTACATCCGCCAACTAATAGAGGATCCAGAAAAAAGTGATTAATGAGGAACCAATCTGTTAAAAATGCAGCCAGATTAAGAAGAATAAACTGGCTACAATGCAGTAATGAATATAAATGCAAATGTAAGAGTAGGTATCACAAACTTACTTGTAGAATACCTTCTGGAAGCAATAAGCAAATCAATGACGAATGCAATGACATTACTAATACCAGGAAGGATCCC
The DNA here is from genome assembly GCA_038442645.1 of Agave tequilana. Classification (NCBI taxonomy): domain Eukaryota; kingdom Viridiplantae; phylum Streptophyta; class Magnoliopsida; order Asparagales; family Asparagaceae; genus Agave; species Agave tequilana. The sequence continues at coordinate 75,340 of JAVJIF010009866.1, forward strand.
AATGACGAATGCCATGACATCGCTAACAAGTTAAGACAATTCCAAAATGACGGAAGCACTGACGTCATCAACCAATCAACCACAAGATAAGAAAGAATCCAGGCACAGTAAGAATCCAGGCACAATAAAAGAAAAATTGATTAAGTCCCGTTAAGCCGTCAGTTTTAATCCACCTTTCAATCCACCTGTCCTACTTTTAAAAAGTAAAGTAGCGTGGCAGACAGCTAAAAAAAAAAAATGATCATTACTCTCTTAGCTGGCAAGGAGAGCTTGCATGAATCTTTCAGAGTTAAAACTCTATATAAAGAGAAATACTCCTTAAGATACTTATAAATTAATTCTTCTATTATATAAAGTTAAATTCACAACTCAATAACAATTACACAAGGTAGCAGGATACGAAAATTTTCTACTAAATTAAATCACGAACGATATGATTTATTTGCGATTAATTTGTGTAATATTCGGTCAAAGTTCACTACATATTGCAATTATCCGCAAATATTGGAATAATTCACAAATTATCTACGAGTTATTCAAATAATTTGGGAGTTCTGTGACTACAGATTTTGGACCCCCCCAGTTTAAAAGGTGTAATGATAGAAACTTTTCTGAGTGTAGTGAATCTAGTGACAGACTATACAAATAGATTAAAAAAAAAAAAAAATTAGTAGTATGAATCATATAATGAGTATAAAGTTTTGAAACTGGAATTAAAACTAGAATTATGAAGTAATAACGTCTCTTCCACTTGTATGCCATCAAAATTAGTCCAGAAATGCAATTTTTTTTTATCAAATTGCCCTCCTGTCTTAAAGTTACATCCAGAACTGCAACATGAAATCTGTCACCAGATGGTAAAAAGATCTATTTCCAATCAAACATGCTATAAAACCTCGACTAAATGATAAAAGGATGAGCTTGAGTTGTCAGAAATCTTGTTCCAATCCTTCCCGACAGAAAACAGCTACAAATGGGGTCATATGTAATCCTATCATTATAATTATATCTCATTTCAACATTATTTCTCTCAAACTCTCATCACTCCAACAAATCTATTTCCAATCACCAACATTATTATTAATTGTGGTCGTTAGAAAGGAAACAATCATTGCACACAAACTTTACAGAGGAGAGCAATGGAATCCAAAGACAGCAAACATGCCAGTGAGACGCGGGGGGGGGGGGGGGGGGGGGGGGGGGGGGGGCGTGGGTGGGCACTGCATGTGGAGAGCCAGCTGGACTAGGCTTCCAAGTCATGCATTAGGGCCCTTTAACAATTGGAAAGGGTTTTGTTTCCGGGTTTTTAGAATCAAAGTGCCTAATAAATCTCTTATTTGGATATTAATTTCTGACAATATTATATTTGAATTTGAAATATTAGTCTACGATAATATCATATTTAAATTTTAATCCCCTACAATTTATTGCTCTTTTGTTTTAACTCCCTCTAGTTAAAAAGATTATTACAAAACAATATATATTATATTTCTCCCTAATTATATTAGCACTTTTATAAGAAGAGAGTGTAAAATCTTAATGATAGAGTTTTTTAACTCATCAGAGAAGATAGCGCAGAGATTGGAGTTCAACAGTGCATGATAGAAGACCAGACACAACCGAAGATAATGAGCCGGTCGATCAGCCACGCGAAGAACATGCATATAGAGAAAAAGGGGTAGCGGTCGACCGACCAGAGGAAGAGCTCAGGAACATGTTGGAACGTTCGACTGCCTGGTCAAAAGTCCAGAAGGCCAAAATTGGCTCTGCACAATTAGCGGTCGATCGGCAGTCGACTGCACAGAGGTCAGTTTGTCTCTGGACAAAGAGCGGTCGATCGCACGACGGTTCTGAGCAGTTTTCTATTTGGATTCTGAATTCGTTTATGATCCTAATTCAGATCAATTAGTTTTTTTCTTCGTGGTTTCTCTGGCTATATAAAGAGGGGTATTGTCTCCAACTATTATATCATGTAATTATTGTTTAATAAGATCTCTCTCCCATTCTGTCTTGAGGACGAAGGCAATTGCCGAACCTCGTTAAATTATTGTGTTACCAATTTCTTTCTCTTTGTTTGTTCAGCCAATTGGTGACTATTCTCTGCTATACGATAATTACCTGGTGGGTTTCTCCCAACAAGTGGTATCAAAACTTTTCGAGTTTCGGCGGGAAGTTTTTCGTTCGAGTGGGGCAAATCGCTTTGGAGACTGTCTCTCATTTGGGGGTAAATATCTGATCTTTCCTATTTAGATTTATTTTTACTAATTATTTTCCGCATTGCTTTGAGGAATCCACTAAGGAGATAGTCGGAGATAGTCAATCCGTAGTGAAATCCGTGAATCATTATCCGACAAAGATTGATGTCGTGAAGTTCGACGACACGAATAATTTTGAGATGTGGAGGTGTGAAGTGATGGATGCACTAACAACATGAAATCTCGAAGATGCTCTACGTTTGAAAGAAAAGCCAGAGGAGACATTCGAAAAGAACCGGGACAAGATGAATAGGACGACATGTGATGTCATAAGATATTTTTTAACACAAGCTATAAAGTATCATGTGATGACTGAGAATTCCGCAAGGAAGATATGTGAGATCATAGAGAGCAAGTACCTGACAAAGAGCATTGAAAATCGCTTGTACCTGAAGAAGAGACTTTATCGCTTCCAATTGAAGAAAGGAATCTCGATCGGTGAACATATGAATGACTACATAGAGCTTATTGCATACTTAGTCAATATGGATGTGGTGATCGAAGAGGAGGACAAGGCGTTGATTTTGTTGAGTTCTCTTCCTGATGAGGAGTACGAGACCTTCGTCCTTACTCTAATCAACTGTAAACAATCCCTTGACTACCATGAAGTTTTTTCTGCTCTTCTTAATCATGAATTGAGAAGGAAGGATAAAGAGTCTTTCAAGAGTACATCAACATAAGCATTGATAGTAAGAGGCAGAAGTTTAAGTCGAAAGGGTAAAGGTGATCATGATAGATCAAAATTCAGACGCAGTTTCAGATATCTGAAGAAGAACCAGCGTGCCTTCTTCAAAGAGTTAGGGCAAAAAAGTTGATTGTCCAAGGATCAAAGATAAAAAAAAGAGTCAAAGACCGAGACAAATCTCGCACAAGTGATCAACATACAATCTGATTGTACTCACAATTCATGTAGATTAGACTCATACTCATCGATATTCTCATTCTTAGTCACTAAGCCTACTATTGAGACTGGATAGCCATGTATCACCATCTTTGGTGGGTCAAAAGTGATCACTACAACTACAAACATATAAACTTGTTTTTGAGATAAGAATTTCAATCTTAAAAGCAAAACATATTTTTCTAAAAACTAAACTTTTAAATGAAAATCTAGTTTTTCTAAAAACTTGTGTAAATAAAAAATAAGCTATTGAAACTCAATTGAAGTCCAATGTGTATGGATAGATACTAATACACAAATAAAATGATATAAATTTATTTTGACAATATATTTTATAAAAACAACTTTTAGTAAAAACAAGACTTAAACTAATGAAATCAACTCATCAAAATAAGTTTTTTAAATACAATAGAAGCACCAATGTGTATAGATGAAATCCTAAATGCATATAAACCAATGTAAATTTATTTTTAATGAAATCTATTCATGAAACAAAAAAATGTATTCTAGTTAAATTCAAAATGGGTTAAACCGAAAATCAAAACTCTGCTGAAAAACCAACATCAAACTTTTGTGGTGTAAGTGTATAAGCTTGAGCAATTAAAACTAATCTATACTTTATAAACATTCTAAACTTATAAAGTCTAGACACAATTCTTCTTGTTGATCTTTTTCTTCAAGTAGACTTGATCAAAACTTGATTCCTTCGAGCTAGATTGCTTGAGTTCTTGATATGATATTTATGCTTAAGCTCTTGAATCAACACGTGTTAACTTGAAGAAGCTAAACACCAACTAAGATCTTGATTGAATATCTGAAACTTAATGAACACAAGATCATTAGTGCTATAACTTCATGAGTTAATTATCATCAAAACTAGAGTGATAGGCCTTTCGGCCAACATCTTTACCTTAAATGGCTATGTTCTGAATTGGATTTATCCGGTTAATGTATAAATAATTATTTTGAATTTCTATCAGTTGCTTTGATCCTCTATATATAGTGGGATTATGAGAAACCCTATGAACAATTTTTGAGTAATCAAGATTATATTTTCCTAAGTTTCAGAAAAGATTTTCAATAAATTTCAAGTATGAGCCAAAATTTCAAAATATTTGATTTAGCTTGTGCTTTCTCTAAAATCTTTTCAAGCTTTTCTCACATACACAATCTCAGAGCTCCATCTCCTCTTACTTGATAACAGGGATTATTTGTGAGCGCTTGTGGTCTAAAAAATATCACCATTTTCTTGTATTGAGAAGTTGCAGAGGTTGAGGCCTCGAGTGAGTTTGCAGGCTTGGATTATAGGTGTTGCCGCATCAAGTGAGGGACTTGTGGGTCCAAGAGTTCTTGAGAGAACTTGTAGCATTAGAGATCTTGCATGATCAAGCTATACTGAAAAATCTTTCAATGCAGTGATGGCAGGGACGTAGATCAAGTGGCTCAAACCTCGAAACATATTTCCGTGTTTGCGATTGTCTTCTCTTTATCTCTCAACTCTACTCACTTGTTTACATATCTTGCATGCTATTATTGTGTTTATTACTACATGCTTGATGTCCCTTATGATTTATTACTATTATTTGAATAGATTTGTAAGTTAGCTTAGTTTTTAATTTCGCATTATTTTTAGTCATTACCTATTCACTCCCTCTAGATGATTTCAACTTACTCTTTAGATTCTTAATTCTGATATTTTTATAGAGAATTTATTTGAGATTTGATGAGGAAGAAAGATCGTGACTTATTGAGAGAGATTTGCCCGTAAGTAAGCTGGTTTGATTAATGATTTCAACAAAATATATCACTCTCCTATAGAGAGCAAGATTTTTGGCCAACTCTGGTTCATCCCACTTTCTCATATATAGCCTTTATTTTATTTTATTTTTGTTGCAAAAATGGTACTTAAGGTTGAAGAAATTTTAAAATGGGTATCAAACTTTATTATTATTTTTTTTCTAAAATGGGTCCTCAAGACCCCACTTCCATTAGTTTCTTAAACTTTTTGTTTGTTTGCTAGTTATAGTCATATGTGAGGCACGTGCCTCAAATTTTGGACCAACATGCACTTCTTCTTCACCTTTTAATAAAAACTCTCGTTCTTTTTTCAAAATTGAACCCATCAACTCTTTCTCTTCCCCCTTCAACCCTCCCTCCACCATGCTAGCAAAATTTAGTTTTTCTTTTGCACCAAGACATTGGAATTCATTTTAAAGATATACATGTGGTTACCATGTAAAAATTTTTGGTCATATTTTGATAAAAGCTAAGTGATGGAGACCTCATACTTACTTTTGATCTATCTTCTTCTCAATTTCATTCATATGTTATTTTTAAAAGAAAAATTCAAGTGAGAGAGGTGCTTGCCAAAAATACAGAGTTTAGAAAAGTGTTTGTCTGATTTATGCTGACTTCAATTCTTGCAATTTATCCGTGGTAGCAAGAGCTATGCGGGTCGAATTCATAGGGAGGAATAAGATAGAATATTTTCGGTATCGCTTAAAACACCAATTTGTTAAGTATTCTTTTAAAAAAAAACTATATGTAAAGTGTTAAGAGTATAAAAAAGATGAAGAAAGAGTTGGATTAAAAACTAGAGTTTTGAAAATATTAAGGAGCAAGACTTACTAATCATATATCACCACTAACTTACTAACTTATGCTAAATTAAATTTCACTTTGAATTATAAAAATTATACCTTAAAGTTGTATTCAATTTAAGTAAGATACATAAGATGGAGAAACCCTATTTGAAATAATCACTAATTAAGACCCAAAATTAAACTATCAAGGCTATTTAAGCATAGAATAAGAAAAATCATTGGGAAGTATTAGCAAATAATAGATTTAACCGAGTATTAGCTATTTCTAAGATTTAAGCATGCATAGGATCCAATCGACTTATTCTAATATAGAATTAGAAGTAGTGGTACGTAGAGATTAACATGAAGCCATAAGAGAATCTAAAGAAAGCATGATAAAAGAGAAAGCAAGTAAAGAAAGAAATTAAATAAAGATAAATTGGAAAGAAAAAAACCTTATTATTGATATTGTTGCCTTCAATTACAAATGCCTCCTCTTTCTTTAAAAAGCTTGAATTAGAACTGATTTCTAAAAATTATAAAAGAAAATTTGGAAGAAAAAGAAACTAAAGAAGACCTAAACTTTGATCTCTGATGTGGATTATTTTTTTATGAGAGATTTCAGCTCTTAAAAAGGCCTCAGAGCCTATCACAATAATGAAATCACCTAGAGGGGGGAGGGGGGGGGGTGAATAGGTGATATGGCTAATCTAGAAACTAAATGCGGAAATTAAAACTAATTTGCAACTACACTTAGTACAACCAACAAGTGTAACCGAATTCCCCGTGAAGGGCTCTGGACTAACTCCTCTTGATTCCTCTGAATAAGAGTTGAGGTGCTATATGAAGCTCTCGTGGTTAAGTACAAGTGAGGCACACAAACACAAGCCAAGCATATAAATATGATACAAGCAATATGAATGATGCAAGGCACAACACAAGCAAATAATATATGATGCTATGAATGATACACAACACAAATAAAGAGAGAGGGTTAAGAGACAATGGATCAAACGCAAACACAAAGATATGTTCCGAGGTTCGAGCCCCTAGCTCTACGTCCCCGCCTTCACCGAGAAGGATTTCTAATCCACTAGGAGTACCGAACTCCTCTCTCATCCAATACAACCTCCACCGAGGCAATACAAATGGTCTACCGAAGACCGGAGTACCAAACTCCACAAACCAACCAATACAACCTCCACTGAGGTAAACACCAATCCAACTCCACCTCACACAAGGAGTAAACCACAATCCACCTCTACCGAAGAGGGATACAAATCCAAGACCAACTCCATCTCACCAAGAGGGAGTAAACCACAACCTCAACCTCTACCAAAGAGGGAGCAACCAACAACCCAAATCCACCTCTATCAAAGAGGGATACAACAATGAAGGGGTTTACAACTAAGTGGTATCCACAATCACAAACAATTCTTTCCCACAAATAAAAGATCCTATAGAATAGGATAGTAGATATAGCTCAAGTGTGGAAAACCAAGAGTTTGAAAAACAAAAAATCAAAGAAAAATACTTGGGAAAACTCTTTGTAAAGGATAGAAATGAAGAACAATACAAATCTCCCAAATTTCTATTTTCTTTGATTTTTTCAAAAACCCCAAAACAATATAAAGATAGATCTTTTGAAGCTCTAAACACTTTTGAAAACTTGTTTTAAACACTTCAGAAAGTAGGAATTTTTCTTGTTAAAAATCTTGGCCAAAATCCCAAAGGAATGGGGTTTATATAGGCCCAAACAGAAAACTAGCCATTGGAGCTGAACTGGCAGCTCTGGCGGCTGGCGGTCGACCGCCCGGTCGACCGCCAACGGTCATAAATATGACCGTTGGAGACCTGCGGTCGACCGGCGGTCGACCGTAGAAAAACAGAGAGCAGAGCTCTCTGGTCCGGTCGACCGGCCCATGTGCCTGGCCAACGTGCATAGATTTGTGCACGTCGGTCGACCGGTCGACCGACTCTGGGTCCCGGTCGACCGGTCAGTCGACCGCCAGAGCCTGTCAGGCACTGTTCTGGGTCAGAAAACAGGGTTTAAAAATAATGTAATAAATCCCATAAATCTTCTAAAATTTCACAAAAATAGTTTCTAACATAATATATGATATATAAACATGTGATAAAAAATTCAACACAAATATCAAACATTATGAACCATTTTTGTGTTATGGAAAAATTACCGAAAATCAAAACCTGTATTTTTCCAAACTTTGATTTTTCAAATGAACTTTGTCCAAAACTTATCCAAATACAAAAACATGATACTTAAACACTTTAAAGCATGTTGCATATGGACATAGGTCCAATTTACATGAAACATATACATATCATAGTTTTTGTCTTTAATTCCAAAATAATGTTTTGTTAAAAATACCAAACACCAAATCACATGAATAGGTAAGTCAAAATAAGTTTGTCTAGGAAATTAAGCATGCATGTATATAGAATGAATCTACTATACATAAACCATTTAAATTTGTTTTGATCTACTATTCATGAAAATCAATGTCGGTTAAACCAAAAACCGAAAACCAATATCCAAACATAAAACGTGTGTGTATTGTGAACTTGAGCATATCAACTATCTAATCTTTACACATGGATCTAAAATAAACTATAAACTAGGATACCTAAGTCTTCTTGACGAACTCCGTCTTCAAATCGACTCGATCCAAAACTCGATCCACCGAGCTTGACTCCAACGAGTGCTATATATGATCTTGATGTTCGGGCTATGGAATCACCACGTGAAAGGCTTCAAAACTCCTTTGTTGAAGCAATCACCAACTAATATCTTGATTAATGATCTGAAAACTAAACATCACAAGATAATTAGTAAACATAACTACATAAGTTAATCATCATCAAAACTAGAGCGGAAGGCCTCTGGGCCAACAAATAAGATACAAATTAGGAGGTTTAATTCTATGAGAATCCAATTCTAAACTGATTTGCTGCAAGTCAGCATGTTTGTTATTAAATATAACTCATCAGACGGCTGAATTGGACAAAGTGATCAACATAATAATTATATCCCTTAAGTCCTCTTTATGTAGCATCTTGAATCATCAGATTTGAATATCTGCAGAGAAAGTTAAAATCTGAATACTAAGAGGTGTTTAGCCTGAATCCGAGTCTGAATTAATTTTGAACACTATTTAATTTGAATTATCCTTCTTATCTCCAATTAGGATTAGCTTTATCCGATTCATCTTCTACAAATATATCTTCTGATTTTGGTTTTGAATTTGAATTGTGAAGATGATGGTATATCCTTTCCTTCTCTTGATTTCAATTTGATTTAAATTGAAATTCAAATTTAGATAGGATTAGAGATAAAATAGAAGTTTCTTTTATCCTTATCTTCTTATTTAAGTAACTACAGACCGTAATAAAAAAAGAATTAAATAACAATATTAAATAAAGAATAATCAAGGATAAATTTGCAAATGAAATGATAATAATGCAAAATTGAGATGCAATCAAGAGGTTTCGAATAAAATATAGCATGAATTATGTAATTGAGTTTTTAGCTTATAGATAGTTTTGAAAATGAATTGTTTGTGCCTTTGTGTATACAACTACTAGGAGAATTGCAGTAACTATTTTGTAGTGTAAACTTTTTGATGGCTTATAGTTAAACCATTATTATTTTCAATTATAGAGGAGCGGAAAAAAGAAGAGTTCAAAAGAGACCAGTGTGTGTGTGTGTGTGTGTGTGTGAGAGAGAGAGAGAGAGAATGAGTTATTGGGGAGATAAAGACAGAAGGAGAGAAGAAAAGAAGAAGAATGGTAAATTGGTCTTAAAGTAATCTGCGGGCGCAACATGTATTAATATGGACCCAAAACTAATAACCTCGCCTTTTTTTACTAAAAGGGCCAAGAAGGCACAAAAATTGTTGTGTGTAGGACAACAACCTCTCTGAGGAATCTACCAACCAGGCAGAGACTGATGCAGCCGAAGACGTACCCAACACGACAAGAACGGAAAAATAATAGAGAAAAAATAATCAACACAGTATTTAACGAGGTTCGACAACGTGCCTACTCCTCGGGGCAAGGGAGAGAGAGATTCTATTGATTCAACAATCAATACAAACTAATACAAGAGGGATACTTGAGAGAACTTCAGGGATACAATACATGAGAGCTCTAACCCTTATTTATAGTCACAGAGTCCCTGAATTTTAGGAAACCCTAATTTGATTTGCCCAAATAGAAAGGAATCCGAATCCTAAAAGGAAAGCCAAAACGCGTCTGTCGGTCGACCAGCCGGTCGACTGACCCATGTCCATGGTCGACCGGGCGGTCGACCGGACCCAAACAGAGAGCAGCTTGCTTTCAGTTGATCGACTGTGCGGTCGACCGCTCTTTGCCACGGCCGACCGGGCGGCCGACCGGGCTATTCCTGTGCATGTCGTGCATACCGGTCGACCGTGTAGTCGACCGGGAGCTAACCTGGCCTGCTTCAATGTGCCATCTTGCTCCTTTGTCTTCTGATCTCTGTGCTACCTTCTTCCATCTCTATCTCCTCTCTCCCTACAAACTCCACCTCGGTGAAGATTTTTCAAATTTGAGCCGATCTCTAATGAATTCCAGTCTATCACCTGGCGAAATCGACACACGATCTCGGCGAAATCGACACACGATCTCATCTTGGAACCTTTAGCTCAGCTATCAATTGGGATGCACCACACATGCCTTCCCTACATTTCACCTTAGGAGAACTTCCATACATGCCTATCACAAAACTTGTCTCCTACTCAGCAACTACATGATCTCACGAAGAGCTCATCATGAGTCAACACTGACTTGATTTTGTTTTGGAAAAATATTGTTTTGGAAAATACAGTTTTTATCATGAGCCAAATATTTCCAAGTTACAAAAATGGTCCAATCTTTATAACATGCCTTGATTTTGTGCAAGCATGTTTGTATATCAAAGTATATTGGTTAAACTATTTTTGTAGATTTTTATGTATTTTATGGGATTTTATTTGAGCCAAAAAGACCATGTTTTAAATCCCAGAAAATTGTTTCAGGCTTCGTATAAGTCGACTAGTGACCTTTAATAGTCGACTAATACAGGAGTCGGCCGACCGGACCGGTCGACCGACGTGCACAAACGTGCACGCCTTTGTGTACTGGAGGACGGCCGACCGTGCCAGTCGACCGCTCCAGAGAGCAGTGCTCTCTGGAAAGTTCGGCCGACCGCACGGTCGACGACAGAGAGTTAGACTCTCAGCTCCAGTGGGTCGGTCGACCCAGGCGGTCGACCGTGGCTCCAACGGTCAGAAATCCGACCGTTGGCGGTCGACCGCACCGGTCGACCGGCAGCTCTGACAGACCCCAACGGCTAGTTTTCTGGCAGCCTATAAATTGGGGGTCTTGTCATTGTTTTGAGCTAAGATTTTCAAGTGGGTTTTCACAGTTTTTTCTGAACTATTTAGAGTTTTTCCTCCACTTGATTTAGAGCAAATATTTCCAATCAAAAGGAGAGATTATCAAGAGTGTTTAAAAGTGATTCTTTGAGGTTTCCTCCACCACTCTCATCCTTGTTTTTCTCACACAACACTTGAGCTATCCATTGATTATTCATCCTATAGGTGTGTTGTAGTGAGAGTGCTTTAGGTGATCAAAGTGTTGTGATCACCAAAGATCTTTTCTTTGTTCTTTGAGGAGACGGGCAAGTGTGCTCGTGATTGTTTGGGTCCTAGTGAGGACTTGGTGTTTTCGGGTTCGGGTGCGAACTCGTGTTTGAGGTGCGGCCTCGGCGAGCCGGTGGGCTTGCGGTGTGTAAGGGACTAGAGAGTCCGAGGGCTTGTAGGTGTTGCGGCACCAGGAGAGATCCATTGGGATCTTGCATAGTGGAAATCCTTCGTGTGTCGAAGGCGGGGATGTAGAGCAAGTGTGCTCGAACCTCGAAACAAATCCCTTGTGTTTGCGATTGCTCTCTTTCTCTCTATCCCTTGTTTATATCTTGCATTCAATTATTGTCTTTACATATACATGCTTGATATATTGTGTGCTCATTGATATACTTGCTTGGGATTGTTTGCTAGCACTAGTTTTCAACCAAGAGAGCCAACGCGGCACCTCAACCCATTCAAGGGGAATCTAGAGGAGTTTGTCCAGAGCCCTTCACGGGGAATTCGGCAACACTCTTGTGTTAAACTTGGTGTCTAGTGTAAAAGTTTTATTTGGTCATAATTGTTTTTAGCTTCCGCATTATTTGCATAATTCATCATTAAGTGACCATTAGATTAGCCTTCACCTATTCACCCCCCCTCTAGGTGAAACCTTCAGTTTCTAGATTAGCAAGTACACCTATTCGCTCCTCCTCTAGGTGTGCTTTCAAGTGGCCTTAGAGCACTTTCAATTGGCATCAGAGCCAGCGCTCCTGATACTTAGGCTTAACATCCTAGGAGTGAGATCCATTTGTTGCTAATCTATTGTTTGCATTTGCTTGTTTGCACACTCATATAGTTTACCATGGACTTCATGACCCCACCTAGTTTTGACCCTTCCAACATCGTTGTTTGGAAGTATAGGATGTCCATGTACCTACAAGCCCTAGGTTACAAGGTTCACCTTGCCATTACCAAGGAATCCTCCTTAGTGATAGCAAGCATATAGGGGCCAATGCACAAGCCCTTGAGGCCATTAGAAGCACGCTCTCAAAAGATTATCTTATGCTTGTTTCTAATCTTGATTCCGCTTTTGCAGTGTGGAACAAATTGACAACCACCAACACCTCCAAGCTTCAATTGCAAATCAAACCGGAGGAATCTAGTGGAGAATCCGACTCACAATGCTTGATGGTCCAAGGGAATGACTCCCTTGAGGTACTTTCGGAACCCCACTTAGATTGTGATGATGCTAGTTCTTAATGTGATGATTATGATGCTCATGCTTTAAATGAAGAACTATCTATTGTTTGTGAAAAATTATTTGAAAAATATAAAGTTTTGAAAAAGAAAAGTCTAAGAATTGAAAAAGAGAATAAAAGTTTGCATTCTAGACTTAACAATATTTTGCAAGAGAAGGTTGAGGTCTATAATGAAAGGGATTCATTAAGATCTCAATTAGAACTTGCACTTAAAGAAAATAAAGTTTTAAAATCTAAAAATGATTGTGAAACACTTTTGAAGAAAAATAAAAATTTGTCTTCAAGAGTTGATTTATTTTAAAAGAGAATGTTGCTTAGAAAAATAAAATTATTTCTATTTCAAATGATTTAAATGTTTGTTTAAAGAAAAATGAAGTTTTACAAAATAAGATTGATTCTCATGTTTGCCATGCTAGAGTAGTTTCACACACTTCACATATTGCATGCCACACTTCTTCTTTAATTAACAATGATATATCTTTGCTTAAGAAGAGTGTTGATTGTTTGGGCTCCACTTTGAGCCAATGTGTTGTTGGGCATACACGTTTGGAAACCTTGTTTCGAAAGAAACAAGTTCCATCTATTATGCATGCACACCCATCACGGCATACACATGCTCCCCACGGACACCATCATCACTTGTATGCTCATGTGTACACTTGTACACATTGTGAACGTAAGGGCCACCTTACTAAATTTTACTTTGATAGATTACATACTTCAAATTTAGCAACTAAATTTGTTTAGGTTAGAGAAGGTACTAACCCTCATGGACCCAAAAGAGTATGGGTACCAAAGACCACCCCTAAAATTTTTGATATAGGTGTGGGCTCTCACATGACGTGAGAGTAGCCGTACCTTGGAGTGGATGCGTTCCAAACTTAAAGGAAATCATTTGGATGCATCACTTTCAAGGGATGTTTGGTGGAGAGGACCACCATGTTTTGGAGACAAGGAGAGTTGCCTTCTAGGTTTTGGTAACGATTCCTAGCTCCTATTTATTGTTTTCATGATTTTAATATTCATTGTTTATAGCATGTTCATTGTTTAGTGATTAGTATGAAAATGCCATGTTTATTGAATCCTTGACATACATGTTTAGCATTTTGAGATACTCATGTTTAATATGGTCTATTATTTTGTGTTCTCACCTTCTGTTAGCTATCATGTTTATCATAGGTTTAATAACATGTGAATTTGCATAATAATCATGTTTATGTTTTTCATGTTAATTTATATCCCGTTTTATGCTTCATGAGTTGATTACATGTTTAGATGTTAGTTTTCATTAAAACTTGGTATATATTTGTACATATAGTGGGTCACAAATAAATCTATATATGTTTGTGCTTGAATGCTTATTTGAACCCATTAGATGTGCTAGTATAGTCTAGTTTGATGATTCATGCATTTTAAACTTGTTTTTCCATTTTTGATTTGTTTTATATTTATGTTTAACTTCATGTATATGTCTATTTAATCCAAATTATTGTTATACATATACATCCTTTGAGCCACGTGCCTTCATGCATATATCTTTGTGGACTCGTTGTGTTTGGATATGTATGTATACCTTAGTTTGTATAAGACATACATATACCTTGAAGATTAAATAAGTTTTTGATGATTTTCATTGTTTCAAGGAATTTGAGCCTAATTGGAAATTCATAATGCCATGTCACACATTACTTGTACACTCACCATTTTTTAAGATATTTCTCATGAGTATGTTTTCATGAGCATGTATGGACTTTATTGAATATTGAGTGTTTTAAGTGCTATGTGATTTACATGTGTTTTATGAAAATTATTTTTTTAGTTTATTCCTTACTTGAAGGTTTTCGTACTAGTTTAAAAGATTTTCCATTTAACTAGTTACGGTATTCTTCATTTTGGTAGAGTTTTCAAACATACTTCAATTTTCAAACCTATTTTTGAAAAGCCCTACCTTCGATGGGAGGTTGGATGGGAGATCATGTTCATGTATGCTTTAAAGTGAAAATCATTTAAAACTTGAACCATGATTGGGAGGTAGTTATATGATGTATACACTTGATCTTATTGCTATTTCAATTGGTATCATTGAATTCTTTCAATTAGTATCAATTTTGACCTTTATTGTATACTCATATATGTTTGTATGTATGTATGCTTTCAATTCCAAGAATATCAATTTCAATTGGTATCTATTTTCCATACATATATATATTTTGTGTTTATGCTAAGCTTGAGCTTCAATTTTGTTTCAATTGATTACTTTTAAATTGGTATCAAGCCTACGCATTGTTTTAGTTGGTATTTCATAAAGGGGGAGAAAATTTGATTTTGTCTTTCAATTGGTATTTGTACTCCCATACTTTATGATTGAAAATTTATATTTGGTATCATATGTTCAAATGAAAAATATTTACAATTGGTATTAAAATTGTGTTTAGACATTCAAAATTTATTATGTTTAATTTCAATTGGTATCAAGATTTTCATGTGTTTTGCTTAAAATGGTATCAATATTTTTTTTGTTTCCTTCAATTGGTATCAAGATGCTATTCTTTGACATATTTTCAATTGGTACCTTAATTGATTGTCACCCCTATTTGGTTTTGTTTTTGTTTTAGACAAAAAGGGGGAGAAAAATGTATTGATTTAGTCTTGCTTTTACCCTTATTGATGATTGTTTCTTTGCATTAAAAAGGGGAAGAAGATTTTGTTTGTTTTGGTTTTTACCCCTTTGTTGATGATTGACAAAAAGGGGGAGAAAGATTTTGAGTTTGATTGAGTTTTATATATGCATGTTTATGTTTTGCATATATTAAGTTTAATTTAGTTTAATTTTAATTGGTTTCTAGAGCATGTTTTGTTTTTAAACATTTCATTGGTATCTAGAACCTTTTTATTGTTTTGCATAGATATGCATCCATGTTTAATATTCATTGCATATTATGTTTATTTGTTTATGCATGAGTTAAGGGGGAGCTTCTTTAAAGCTTAACTTTAATCCATGCATATATAACTCCATGAGTTTTGTCATCATCAAAAAGGGGGAGATTGTTGGCCAAAAGGCCTTCCACCCTAGTTTTGATGATGATTAACTCATGTAGTTATGTTTACTAATAATCTTGTGATTTAGTTTCAGATCATGTAACAAGATATTAGTTGGTGATTGCTTCAAAAAGAGGAGTTGGAAGCCTTCACTTGGTGATTCCCGTGCCCGAGCATCAAGATCATACCTTTGCACTCGGCGGATCACGGTTTGGGATCAAGTCTACTTAAAGATGGAGATCATCAAGAAGACTTAGGTATCCTAGTTTAGATAGTGTGTTTAGATCTATTTGTAAAGCTTAATATAGTTGATATGCTTAAGTGCACACAAACACACACGTTTTCATGTTTTGGAATTGGTTTTCATGAATAGTTGATCAAAACAAGTTTACTTTGTTTTATGTATATTAGATGTGCTCTATATACATACATGCTTACATGACTTAAACAAACTTATTTTGACTTTCCTATTCATGTATTGAAAAATCAAGTTTGATAAAAATACAAGTGTTGGTTTTGATAAAACTTGCAAGACACAAAAATGATGAATATGTTGATATATGTCTTGAAATTTTTATCACAAGTTTGTTTATCAAAGTAAAATGATAAAACAATTTTTATGGTAATTTTAAAAGAGATAAAAGATTTTCTAAAATATTTTTAACATGTGTTTCTGTCCCAGAACAGTGGCTGACAGGCCAGGTCGGCCGACCGCACGGGTCGACCGCACCTAAGGCCGGTCGACCCATGAGGTCGACCGACGTGCACAAGCCTGTGCACGTTTGGCAGACACAGGGACGGTCAGCCGGGCGGCCGACCGGACCTGAGAGCAGTGCTCTCTGTTTGTTGGGTCGACCGGGCGGTCGACCGGGTTGCCCCAACGGTCACATTTCTGACCGTTGGCGATCAGCCGGGCCGGCCGACCGGTAGCCTGTCAGGCTGCCAGATCAGCCTAACGGCTAGTTTCTGTTTTGGCCTATATAAACCCAATTCCTTGGGATTTGGCCAAGATTTTGAAGAGCAAAAATTTCTATATTCTCTGGTGTTTAAAACAAGTTTTCAAAAGGTTTTAGAGCATCAAAAGATCAATCTTATTTGTTTTAGAGTTTTTGGAAAAATCAAAGAAAATATAAAAATGGGAGATTTGTTTGGTTCTTCATTTCTATCTTTACAAGAGTTTTTCAAGTATTTTTCTTTGAGTTTTTATTTCCAAACTCTAGTTTTTTCACACTGAGCTATCATCTATCCTAATCTATTTAGGATCATTTGTTTGTGGGAAGAGAGGTTTGTGGTTGAGATATACCACTTGTGTAAAACCCTTGCATTGATTGGGTTGCTCCCTCTTCGGTAGAGGTTGAGGATTGTGGTTGCTCCCTCTAGTGAGAGGTGGAGTTGGTGTTATTTGCTCCCTCTTGGTGAGGTGGAGTTGGTTGTTGGTTTGTATCCCTCAAGTGTGAGGTGGATCGATTGTTGTTTGGCTAAGGGCCTACCCTCTTGTGTAAGGTGGTATTTGTATTGAGAGAGGAGTTTGGGTACTCCTGTGTTGTAACAAATCCTCCTCGGTGGAGGTTCCCTCGGTGGGAGATAGTGGATTGGAAATCCTACACGGTGGTGTAGGCGGGGATGTAGAGCTAGGGGCTCGAACCTCGAAACATATCTTTGTGTTTGCGTTTGATCCATTATCCCTAACTCTCTCTCTTTTATATTGTGCATAGCATCATTCATATCATTCATTCTATTTGCTTGTGTTGTCCTTGCATTGATTCATATGCTTATTCATTATATGCTTGGTTGTTTGTGTGTGCTCACTTATACTTAACCACAAGAGCTTCACATAGCACCTCAACCCATTCAAGGGGAATCAAGAGGAGTTAGTCCAGAGCCCTTCACGGGGAATTCGGCTACACTTGTGTGTTGTATTAAGTGTGTTGCAAAATTTGCATTAGCTTCCGCATTTAGCGCATTTAGTTTCTAGATTAGCAAGTACACCAATTCGCCCCCCCTCTAGGTGTGCTTTCAAGTGGCCTTAGAGCACTT
This sequence comes from Agave tequilana, assembly GCA_038442645.1. Classification (NCBI taxonomy): domain Eukaryota; kingdom Viridiplantae; phylum Streptophyta; class Magnoliopsida; order Asparagales; family Asparagaceae; genus Agave; species Agave tequilana. The sequence goes on from JAVJIF010009866.1 coordinate 93,058, forward strand.
TCAATTGGTATCAGAGCCAGCGCTCCTGATACTTAGGCTTAACATCCTAGGAGTGAGATCCATTTGTTTGCTAATCTATTGTTTGCATTTGCTTGTTTGCACACTCATATAGTTTACCATGGACTTCATGACCCCACCTATTTTTGACCCTTCCAACATTGTTGTTTGGAAGTATAGGATGTCCATGTACCTACAAGCCCTAGGTTACAAGGTTCACCTTGCCATTACCAAGGAATCCTTCCTTAGTGATAGCAAGCATATAGGGGCCAATGCACAAGCCCTTGAGGCCATAGAAAGCACGCTCTCAAAAGATTATCTTATGCTTATTTCTAATCTGATTCCGCTTTTGCAGTGTGGAACAAGTTGACAACCACCAACACCTCAAAGCTTCAATTGCAAATCAAACCGGAGGAATCTAGTGGAGAATCCGACTCACAATGCTTGATGGTCCAAGGGAATGACTCCCTTGAGGTACTTTCGGAACCCCACTTAGATTGTGATGATGCTAGTTCTAATGTGATGATTATGATGCTCATGCTTTAAATGAAGAACTATCTATTGTTTGTGAAAAATTATTTGAAAAATATAAAGTTTGAAAAAGAAAAGTCTAGGAATTGAAAAAGAGAATAAAAAGTTTGCATTCTAGACTTAACAATGTTTTGCAAGAGAAGGTTGAGGTCTATAATGAAAGGGATTCATTAAGATCTCAATTAGAACTTGCACTTAAAAAAAAATAAAGTTTTAAAATCTAAAAAATGATTGAAAAACACTTTGAAGAAAAATAAAAATTTGTCTTCAAGAGTTGATTTGTTTTAAAAGAGAATGTTGTTAGAAAAATAAAATTTTTTCTATTTCAATGATTTAAATGTTTGTTTAAAGAAAAATGAAGTTTTACAAAATAAGATGATTCTCATGTTTGCCATGCTAGGGTAGTTCACACACTTCACCTATTGCATGCCACACTTCTTCTTTAATTAACCATGATATATCTTTACTTAAGAAGAGTGTTGATTGTTTGGGCTCCACTTTGAGCCAATGTGTTGTGGGCATACACGTTTGGAAACCTTGTTTCGAAAGAAAACAAGTTCCATTATTATGCATGCACACCCATCACGGCATACACATGCTCCCACGGACACCACATCACTTGTATGCTCATGTGTACACTTGTACACATTATGGACGTAAGGGTCACCTTACAAAATTTTGCTTTGATAGATTACATACTTCAAATTTAGCAACTAAATTTGTTTGGGTTAGAGAAGGTACTAAACCTCATGGACCCAAAAGAGTAGGGTAGGTATGGGCTCTCACATGACGTGAGAGTAGCCGTACCTTGGAGTGGATGCGTTCCAAGCTTAAAGGAAATCATTTGGATGCATCACTTTCAAGGGATGTTTGGTGGAGAGATCACATGTTTGAAGACAAGAGAGTTGCCTTCTAGGTTTTGGTAATGATTCCTAGCTCCTTTATTATTTTCATGATTTTAATATTCATTGTTATAGCATGTTTCATTGTTTAGTGATTAGTATGAAAATGCCATGTTTATTGAATCCTTGACATACATGTTTAGCATTTTGAGACACTCATGTTTATATGGTCTATATTTGTGTTCTCACCGTCTGTTTAGCTATCATGTTTATCATAGGTTTAATAACATGTGAATTTGCATAATAATCATGTTTATGTTTTTCATGTTAATTTATATCCCGTTTTATGCTTCATGAGTTGATACATGTTTAGATGTTAGTTTTCATTAAAACTTGGTATATTTGTACATATAGTGGGTCACAAATAAATCTATATATGTTTGTGCTTGAATGCTTATTTGAACCCATTAGATGTGCTAGTATAGTCTAGTTTTGATGATTCATGCATTTTAAA
>JAVJIF010009867.1:0-74409 GCA_038442645.1 Agave tequilana
TTTCAAACTTGATATATTTAGAGATTTTGTTGCGATCTAGCTGTTTGATATATATTCTTTTATGTTACAAAAGAATCATGTTAATGTCCCAACTTTTCCCTTACTCCAAGCCTTTTTTTTCCTGCTGATTTACTGATCTAGCAACATTATGAAACAGGACCTTTGCCTATTGCTTGGAATGGATAAATGACTTTAAGAAGGTTAAAATTTGCTACGAAAAGTTCCACATTTTATCTTTTTTCCCCTTGTGCCCATTTCACTGTATATTGTACACCACTTGCTAATGCAGTTTACTACCTTCACACGACTCAGGCTATTTTTCGTGGCAAAGATGGGGGTACATATGGACGAATAATCCTTGGTAATATGTTGATAGAGATACCTTATTATTGTACTATGCCTTGTTCACCTTTTTAAAGCATGCCAGAAATGTTAGTTGTCAACCCTTTTTATTTCTGAATTTTGAGATGGTATGTGAGAAAGATTTTGGAGATACTTAATATCTCACTATCAGTTTATTTGTGATGACCAATTTTTTTTTTGAGTAATTGTGACATTTTAATTCATTCCTGAATTTCCCCTTGGATCTTTTGTTTTATAAGACTTCATCTTTGTATAATCACTTGAGAACTCTCTAATCGAGTAGGGTGGGCTGTGGACATGTTTCAAGATAGGCAGATGGATGGAAATAAAGGTAGATAGGAAATGGATTGTGTGATTAACATTGTTTTGTGGACATGAGATTTGACTTTCTTGACTGATGACGGAAGAGGAAAATGGTACCCTTGGCTGGGATTGGTGAGCTTTTCCTTTTTGTTTGTTTGTTTGTTTTCCCCCTTTTTTCCTTTTTGTTTGATTCTCTCTCTCTCTCTCATTTACTGTTGTATATTAGGCATGCATGCCTCTTTTGGGTGCTAGATATAAAGCAATTTCTTGTCCCTCTACTTCCATACTACTTTATACCTTATATTTTCTTCCTAGAGAGAAAAACAATTGTGCAAGGATGATATTGCTTACATATTGGCGATTTCTTTATTTTATATGTGCCTTGAAATTATGTAAACACTTGTTGATGTAATACGGGCGGATCACAATCACCTTCAAATTAAAGAATTGAAAATTAGAGCTTTGAAAGAGAAATGGAAAGATGAATTAGGGTTTAAGAAAAAGAATAGGAAAATTGGATAAATTTGAGCTTTACATTACCCCCTTACACCACGGGCCTCACACCCCTTACATTACGAGCTTCACAACCCAATCTCAAGAACTCAAGGCTCAAGGAATTTAAACTGAAAATTTTTAATTCATCATTGTCTAATAATAAAAGAAGTCTGGGGGTCTATTTATAGGCTTTACAAAAGAGCAATTCTAGGAGATAATCGATGTGCTACTAAACCCCACATAAAGAAAACAACTAAACTAAAAAAATAAACTAAGACATAAATAACAACTGGCAATTGGTGATGCCCTCATCATTTCCCTCAGGGTAGGAGAAACTCGACCCCATTGAGTGAAGCTCCCCTCACAAAGCATCTTAACAGGCCATGGTGGTGGTCGAGGAATCAACACTAGTGCATGACGTCGAGACCATGGTAGCAGAGGTGGAGCTGGCTTCCGTGACGGGTCGACTGTAAAAGATGATAGCTCGATCATGGAACAAATAGTAAACAGAGGCTCATCATATCTATTGAAAACATAGCTGATTCTATGATCTAATGAGATATCCAACTTGTCAGTCATGAGAATAAGCCTTCTCAGAGCTCTAGGGGAACATGTGCGCCAAGCGTGTGACACTCACAATTTTAGGGTGACTCGTAACAATCTGTAAATTCTTGCAACATACTCTATAGATATACAGAAAATTTATAGTTTTTATCGTAATTTGCTAACTGTCTAATAATATCATCATCATGTGCGCCAGACACATGCAATGCAGTAGGAATTTCTAGATATAACTCCTAACAACGAGAAAAAGAGATATATGGGATGCCTAGGATGATACACATCTGACACCTCTAATGATGGTATACTGGACTTAGACACAAACTCTAAGAAACTAGTATAAGAATAAAATCACCTGCTAAATTATGACAAGAAACTCAGATGACTCACTAGAAGATAACTCAGCAGGAACGACCATCAACCCATAATCAGCACAAGAAAACTCGAATAACTTACTAGGCACCGCAGGTATATTAGACTCAACTATCTTATCCACATCATCTGTATTGTCAAAAGACACGAGGATTTCATCAATAATCAATGTACCAGAATCAGCTAGTGTATCGTCGACAATGCTAGTAAACTCAGGAAGATTCTTGACATCCTCAACAATTTTCGAATCATCAACATTATCATTAGGCACGATTCTAACATATCGACTCTCTAAAAGGCACTGATAGTCATAATATCTATATCCCTCACAGTTAGAACACCGGACCTTGGCGTTGACTAACCTATGAAAGTCAAGTTTATCTTTAAGGCAACATCAAAACGCTCTTCAACAATGTCCAAATCATAGGAGTCACTAATCATAACACGTCTTATTTTTGATCTTAAATCCTAAAAAACCTAGTTACTATATGAGAACGGCGCTCTATTACATCACAACGAAGGGTTAAATGCTCAAATTTGATTATGTAATCTTGAACATATCACCCTGGCAAATGTTGTGTAACTAGTCTAAGAGACGATTCCTATAATATTCAGAAAGGTACTTTCCTTAATCTTTTCTTTCATTTCTTTCAAGACTTTATGACAACACACTACGCCTCACGCAATCTCTCACTATCAAACCTCAGTAAATTCTAATTGACCCTATGAGTTTCCTCCTAACAAATAAGACTTTAGTCGCTTCGAAAAACTTATACCAATCAAATAACATTTCATATTGGCTAACCAATCACTAAAAACACAAGGATCACAGTAGCCATAAAATTTAGAATCTTCTAGCTTAAATCTATGTGCTATTTTCTCTTTCCTAGTACGCCAATCATGAGCACCACTCTCATGGTCACGTCTAATGCAAGTCCTATACTGATAACTCATGTGGAAATATGCACTAATTTTAGACACAAATGCAAGTCAAACAATCAAGTGGATGCAATGCAACTTTCTAGACTTGAGTAAGTTAAATGCATGCGCTAAGTGATAATAAAAAATTATCCTAAAAAGTTCAAATTTTAAATAAAAAAATGCACTCCTAAAGGATGAAAAGTGACAAACAATGATGGAACCACTAGATAGAAGCAATTAACAATTCAACCAACATATTATCGCAATCCAATAGTATTTGCGAGTAATTTAACAATTAACAGTTCAACTCAAGTTAAGTATCATCTGAGGAATGAGTCGTTCACGCCTAAACATAAAATTTTTCTGAGAATCCTCGGAGAAATACCCACACCAGAGAGCTGAAAGTCACCCACAAAATTTTAGACAATGGTAATATGAAGTGAAAGATGGTTGCCTCGAATCGGGCGCGAATTGGGCCAGAAACAAGCTCGAACCACACTACGGGTCTGCAGCTGGAACAATACTGGCACCAAATCGAGGCTTGTGGAGGTCGGTTTTACTGTCTGAATGCTGCAAAATTCTCTCAGTATCTTCGGGACTCAGCTGCGAATCCAATGCTTCAGATGGGACTCGAATCGGACTCCGAACGGGCCTGAAATGGGCTCTGGAATGTCGTTGTACTGTTGCTGAACTGAGTTGGCTTAGTGAGTTAACCCGGACTGAGTCAACTCAGTTGCTCAACTCGGGTCGAGTCAATCTCAGTCTGGCTAAGTTGGACCGAGCAGGTTCAACCACTGAATTGGTCCTAGCTGACTAAAAGAGAACGGGTCGGGTTTGTGTCGCATGGCCGGATCCGATCCGATCTGATCTGCAATTTAAGTTGCAAGTTGAAACCCGCTTGGCCCTTATCGGGTTTTGATTATAGCGGGTTGTTACTTCAAACTCACAACCTGATAGTGTAGGCTGTCTAAAAATCACTAGAAGACATTTCCCTCTTTTCCCGGCGCGTACAGATAGCTTATCTTCTCTCTATTCGATCAAAAATAGGGCTCCAGGCGGTGGCAGTGGCTTCTGATGACGAGCGATGGCGAAGACGTTGAAAGCGGTGAGGTCGTCGGCGGATGTTGGTGGTGGTCTGAAAAGGGGAGATCGACGGCGGCGATGTGACAGATGTCGATGAACTGGATCTTGTAGAGGATGAGATCGAGCTGTCAGCAAGGGAGGATGATAAGCGTCATCGATGTCGTCGATCTAAGATGAAGTTGGCAACGAGGAGCGACGAAGCTAGTTGGAGATGTGGCAGTGAGTTCTTGAGATGGGTGGTGTAAAGTTGCAGTGGTGATGTGATAATTTTTAGAGGTTGTTGCTGACGAGTTTTGGGAGGAAGAAGAGGGAGATGAAGATGAAGGTGTTGATGAAAATGTCAGCGATGGGCTATGTAGCACGGACACAGGTGTCAGACACGGACACGGGCACGAACACGAGACACGACAAAAAAAGGATATAGGGACACTGTAAGCAATATTTTATTATTATTATATATATAGATAAATTTCTCCCCCTTTCCTTATTTTTCGATTTTCTCTCATGCTTCTAAAAATATGCATTGTCTTCAAATTTTTCAACGGTATTTTTCAAACTAGATATTTTACACAACTCTACCTATATAGGTAAAATAATGAATAATCACTTGTTAAAAAATAATCAAACATGAATAATTAGTTTTATTAAAGGTAAGATGAAAACAAAATAAAATCTAAATAATTTACATTTATGCCTTCTATAAAGTAACAAACAAAACAAAAAATTTCTAACTAATACCTCATCTAGTTAGTGATGTGTGTAAATTCTACTAATATATTTTTATGTCAGAACAATATTTTTTTATTTTTATTTAAGTGACATGTGACTTTTAGATATCTAATGCATGATCTTTAATTTTATTTAATGCCGACACGACATTGGACACGGTGCCGACACGTGATTTTATGGTTATTTAAAATCTGACACGGCGTCAGAGTGTTCGATACGTGTCGGACAAGGTGGGTGTCTGACACGTGTCTAACACGAACAAGGCACTCACTTTGAAGTGTTCGTGCTTTATAGGCGGCGGGAAGCGTTTTCAGCGATCTCAGTCGAAGTCGATGAGGTCATCGATTGGCGCTCGGCGAGGTCGTTGTCATCGTCAAAGGAGGTCGACGACTATGCAAGGCTGTGGGGAAGGAGATGTTGGTTATATGAAACCAGGGTCAGGGCTGTTGGGTTTGATGGACGAATGAAGAAGAAGATGAACAGTGCACTTGGGAATTTTTAGGGATTTTCATTTTTTTTGGAATTTGCTGCAGTAATAATTTTTTTGATTCTTTCTCTCTTTTTATTTTTTTTCCTCTCTTTTATTTCCCTTTCTTTTTGACTTTTTTTGAACTAGGGTTTGTGGAAAAGAGGGATGTAGGGATTTAAAAGAGGGGATTTTTTTTTTTTTGAAGGGATTGGAACCAAGGCTCTGATACCAAACTGGTGTAATACGGGCGGATCGCAATCACCTTCAAATTAAAGAATTGAAAAATAGAGTTTTGAAAGAGAAATGGAAAGAGGAATGGGTTTAAGAAATAAGAAAATTGGATAAATTTGAGATTTGCACCCCTTGCACCACGGTTTTCACACCCCAATTTCAAGAACTCAAGGCTCATGAAATTTAAACTGAAAAATTTTAATTCACTATTGTCTGACAATAAAAGAAGTCTGAGGCCTAGAGGCTTTACAAAAGAGCACTTTTAAGAGATAATCGATGTGGTACTAAACACTTAAAGAAAACAACTAAACTCAAAAATAAAATAAGGGATAAAAAATAACTGGCAATTGGTGATGTTCTCATCACTTATGTTTCATTTAATCCTAAGAGTGCTCATGTTTCTATCTGATTTCTGCATCCTTAAACAGGATTCTGTGTTCTTCATTTCTATAAATGAATATGTGGACTTCGTTATTGTATTCTTTTTGGATTAGGCCGTTGCACATAGCCTTGTAATGAATTTTAATTCTTTTCTTCTCCAAATTTTACTTTCAGGTGGATTATCTCCAGCTGGGGTAGCAAATCTTTATGGCCCATTGTACTTCACGGTGCGACAGGTCTCAGAATAATGTCAACAGAACAGCCTTGCGATTTAGCCTATGAGTTTGGGGATGGCCTTTTTGGTTTTTCATGATTTCCCTGAAGGCTTCCCAGAACCAGGTAGGGCAGACCTCTGTGATTAAATTAAGACAAGAATATTATATTAGTTTCAAAGTTCAGAGTTTTTATTAAGGTTCATTCAACTATTGGAACTTTGCTGGATCGGAGCTGCTTATGAACCATTAGAGACTAATACCAAATCAATTCAGCAAGGCCTGACAGGAGAGTTTAGATTAATGCAAGAGGATTAATATGTTGAATTCACTTAAACAATTGAATATATGACAAAACATTAATGTCCATTGAGATTTTCTTGCAAATTTATTTAAATATCTTAGCCCCTACTAAAGAAAAGGCTACTCTGTCTTATGACTCCCCCGCTTATGTTAATTTATTAATGTGCTTCAAACATATGTTTTATTTCTGTTTCACAAAGTACACACATTTCTACATAGGAAAGGAATGCACGGTAGTCTTTTCTTTTTGGGTTTATGAAAGCAATGGAGGTTTCATATACATCATTCTTGGGTTTAGTTTATATGAGACTCCCCTCTGATTTCTATACACTGCCGCATTTTGGGGACCAAGTGGTTTTCCTCTGGGATTCAGAATAAGCAAAACATTCTTAAGTTAGGACGGCTTATATTTTGAATATTCTTACATCTTATGAACTGAAAATTTATAATGACAATATGTCAACACCAAATAGTGCTAGCTTGTGAACCTCCCTTCCACCCCCCAAACACAGACACTTGTCATGAAAATAGATATTGCATGCCTTTATTTGGTTTCCAGAATTCCACATTGTCTCTACAGACATACCAGTCATTAATTTACATTTGTTAATTTTATTACAACCTCTTTTGCCATGATTTAGCTGTTATGTTTTTGATCTATTTGACTAGTCCCAGCTTGATATTGTGCCAGAAGTTTACGTGTAGCAAATGTTCACTCCTCCCTGTTGTGCAGGAGTTAATTGTCCACACACCTCAAACTCAACTCACGCTTTTATTTTTGCCTCCTGGCCTTGGCCTATGTTGAGATTTCTGCTCTTAACTACGTGGACTCAGAACATGGAATTCCTCATTCTGCTAGCAATGCCCTCGTGTCTCAGGAGAGTGTAAAAGCAGAAAAGACGCCATGACACTGATACAAGGATATCAGAAATGTGAAAACTTAGGATATATGTGCTTGGACATGACGGACATATAGGCGCATATATGGAAAAAGTTTACTCTAGTGACATTGTAGATAATATGTCCAGTGTCCACAAACTCCATATTGCAGCCTAAAAGATCATATGATGGGTCATCACATGGATGATCTGACGGTTCATCATGAGCAGGTAGCAAACATATAGGAAAGATAGATCACATGATTTAATCATCTCTAACTTATTAATCAGGCGGACCCGTTATGTACTTTTGTTTAATACTGTTCATTTCGAAACCGATTGAGTTTTGGGAGAGATATCATCAAATTCTTTATGTATAGATTATGATGTATGGTGTGGCCATTTAGGAGATGGCCAAAATGTGATTTTTTAGGTGACAACAATATCTATAATGTCACTAACATATGGAGGTGCAATTGGGTCGGGTTGGGTGCTCGAACCCGAACACAGATATAATGCCTGAACCCGAACCCAAACATGACGCTATTTGGGTTCGGGTCGAGTTGAGTCAGATTGAGAGGTGAGTTTGTTGTTGTAGAGGTCGATGACAGCAAGGCGGGGGAGGATGAAGAGGGGAGGGGGGGGGGGGGGGGGGAGAAGGCGTTGAGTTGAGAAAGTTGTTGGAGAGGTTGAGGTGGTGGAGGAGATTTGGATCCGGATATGACTGGAGAGGTTGAGAACGAGGGAGAGAACGTGGTTACGCAGGCAGATGCAAAGGTGGCAGCGGTGAGTCGACCGGAGGGGGCAAAGGGAGAGGGAAGAGAGGAGGAAGAAAAGAAGAAGAGGGGGAGAGCTTCTAGATCTACAAAACCGGTGAAGGCGGCGTGTGAGAGTGAATGGCTGGGGTAATAATTAAGATTAGGGTTTGGATTGTATATAATTTAATTATATGTATTGATGGGTTTGTATGTATATATGCATTAATACTATTATAGTATATACAATATACGTATATTATGTATAAGTTATTCATGTTCGGGTTGGGTTGGTTTGCCCGAAAGGTCAACCCAAACTCAACGGACTTATTTCTGGTTGAGAAATCCGAATCCGAACCCGAGCCTGAACCAAACCCGTCCAACTGACCTGAATTTCGGGCTGGTCACTGGTTGTGTTCAGGTTAACCCGACCCTGTTGCACCCCTACTAACATATCATATGCATGTGTATGTATATGCGTGCATGTAGTGAGTGTTTTCTGTTTTCTTTTTTGATAATAATAACAGAAGTGTAATCTTCGTATGTGACAACATAGAACATTTCAAACATTAGAATAATATATAGAATAAGCATTGACTTATATGTCCTTTTATCGTTCCATGGATCTTAATTATCACATATCTTGATTGGAAATAATTTAAACTATTATTATAATATATTTTCACTAAAACTACATCTTGACATGAATATTAATAAAACAAAATATTTCTTTTGATATCAGTCTCTTAAAAAATATCATAGTTTGATATTAGTCGGCACCTATCCTAAATTCAAAGAATACTCTGTTAACTTGAAAACCACGTAATCTTCTGGATAATTACTCTTATCTTCCCGAGTTGCATCGCAAGGAGGTTTTCGACATATGTCCAAGTTCTTATGGTGAGTGTCATGAGAGTCTATAAAATTTAAAATTTATTATAAAATTGAGAGGATGTGTATGATATGCCCCTTCAAGTAAGGACACTAGCAGGCGTCCTGCAAATATCCAATGAATATTTAATAAGTGTGTCATGTTTGAGATGTGCCAGTCTCGGACAAGGTTTCATCATAAAAGTAGAAACTTTGGTGCATATAGATCATGACTCATGTGATGTAATCAACATGAGTTACAAGTAGAAATATTTACAGCCTTTTGTATTGTATTGAGTATCATATATTGTAAAATACAACTGATACCAGTAAGAGCAAAATGTATGGAAGGGTTTTTACCACTTGGCCAACCCTAATAGCTGCCGTAAAAATTGAATAATAAGCTTAGGGTTTTATCTAACTGATTCTGTCATACTTATTATGTATTTCCCTTCTATGTAGTGCACTTTGCCAGTTCCTTATTCATCCACCATCCTTGCTATTTTTTCCGTTGTTGATCCATTCTATATAATGCATTTTTCTGCTTATGATGAGTTCTTTCTGAGGTATGACTAGCCATGGTGTTTGCATGCATATTTACTAGGATTGATGATGAGTTATCCCCATGCTCTCTGCCCAATTCTTATTGCATGTGTAACAATAAATGGGTAACGTCTGAACACAAGATTGGGTCATCACCAGTTCCTCAGTGATCAGTGTTCATTGAAGTATGATACAGATCAGTTTATTTGCAAATTTTGTATCCGTAACAACCATGAGACAAGCAGCATGCATCTTTTTAACTTTATAATGCTCTTTTTCTCATTTTCGCCTATCATGTTGACAGTGGAACATCGTTGGCCGTTCAATGATCATTTGGTTATTTATGTACGCCATGCCGGACCTGGTGTTTTGGTGGGGCAAGCATGGCAAGAAGGGAAAGATTTGGAGCAAGTGCCCAAGAAATTCTGCGGAGAGATGTTGATGGTGAAAATATCATAATGCAAATGAATGGTGATGAAGTGTCTAGGATCCTTTTTTTTTACTCCTGATGAAACTCAAATCATCATGCTGTAATCTGAAGAATTATACTAATGACATACATCTCAAGATTCCAGTTAGCATGTGTCCCTTGCCTCATCCCAGCAAAGGCTTTGGACACTATTATTTGTAATCTGGATACTTGTAACCTAATTTCCTAATTCACCCTTCTGTTATGTTTCTTGCAGTCCTTTTCACCTCTGATGCACCAATTCTTCAATAGGTCACATACCAATATGTTGGATACGTTTTCAATACCGATATTTGTGATACTTGTTGGATTCTCGCTGGATACTTGTGTGTTTTGTACATTTCTTTCACCAACTAATCTTCTGCAGCCCTTTGCTTTTCTTTCCCCCCTTTTCCAATGCTCATCAATTGCAGTCAGGTCACAGGGTGACAAGGGATTGTTGTGGGTTGCTCCTTCCTCTAGAGATCTATGCTGGTATTAGACAAATGTTATGATTTTATTACTTTATTGATTGCTGAAAACATGGGGCTCAAGAGCATTTTTCTTTTCCCTTCAAGTTTACGCCAATTCTGGCACTATTCTAGTGGGATTCTCATGTAAATAAATGAAAACTAACTGCACTCCATGTTTGTTACTATCAGGAACAGATATTGCTACCCCCAAGAATGAGGAGGGCACCCCGTGGATTTAGGCACCACCAAAGTTGATAAAAGCCACGTGCACACACACAAAAAAAAAATTCAAAATGGTCATTTAACCTTTTCTTCTTCTCCTCCTTCTTCATTCCTCACCCCATCGCCGGCGAATACCCCTGGCCACCCTTTGCCGGCGAACACTCCCCAGCCACCTCCCCTCGTGCCCTCCTCCCCTCCGCCTCCCCCTCCACCAGCCTTCCACCGCGCCACCCCCCCCCCCCCCCCCCCCCGACCTCCCCCCTTCCCCCTCGCTGGAAGGAGGGGGTATCCGACCCCCCCCCCCCCCCCCCCCCCCCCCCCCCGCGGTCGTTGTTTGGCCAGAGGCGACCGAACAGGTCCCTCTCTGTTCGGCCAACTCCGGCAGAATGGATGGGATTGTGTTTGACCGACATGGCCGAACAGAAGGGGGAGCGCGGGGAGGAGGGGGAGCGCGGGGAGGAGGGGGCGAGGGGGAGCGGGGGGGGGGGGGGGGGGGGAGTGTGGGAAGGAAAGCACCGGGTGGGGAGGGTGGGGTGGGGGAGGCCGGGGGGAAGAGGGCTGGAGAAGGAGGAGGAGGAGAGGGAGTCGGTGAAAGGAGGAAGGAAGGAGGGTGTTTTGGACATTTCATTACGGGTAAAATGTAAATAAATAAAAATAAATAATAATGGCACACTTGTAAATATTTTGGGGGCCTTCATCATTCTTAGGGGTGGCAATATCCGTTCCCGTTACTATCTTGCTAAGTTATTCTTATGCATTTTTTCTAAATTATTATCACACCACTTTATCCTTCAAAAAAAAAAAAAAAACCGCACCAGTTCTTGTATTTGTTACCTTATGTTTAAGTTTGAATTGAATGTCCACAGTCTTTACAATTTTAATGCATCTTCCAATACAAATTAGAAATTTGATGCATATTTTGTGAGAACTGGTGTTGTCACCCCTACAATGAGAAAGGACCCCCCCCCCCCAACCCACAAAAAAAAAAATTTATTTATAAGTGTGCCTTAATTTTTTTAAACTTTATCCTAAGTGAAATATCTAAAATGCCCTCCTCCTTTCCTCCTTCCTCCTCCCTTCCTCCTTCCACTGATCTCTATCCTCATTCTTCTCCAGCGATACCCTTCTCGGCGCTCTCCTCTCCTCGCCCCGACCTCCCTTTCCTCCTCCCCTCCCACCCCGATCTCCCTCTCCCCCTCCTCCCCTTTTTCCTCACCCGACCTGACCCTCCACCCGATCTCCCTTCCCCGGCCTCCCCCTCCCCTCCTCCCCCCTCCCCTCAGATGTTCGGTCGGATTCCGGCCGATCAAGTGGCGACCTGTTCGGTCAGATCTAGACGGATAGAAACATGTATATTCAGTCGGATCTGGCCGGATCGAAATTTGGCCGAACATCTAGGGGAGGGGCGGGCGATCGTCGGTGAGGTTGGGGGGAGGGAGATCGGGGGGAGGGGCGCCAGCGCGGGGTGGGGGGTTCGTCGATTCGACGGAAGCCGTGGAGGAGGGGGAGGGGGTTCCGTCGGCGAGGGGAGGCCGGTGGTCGTCGGCATGGGGGAGAGAGGAGGAGAAGAAAAGGTCATTTTGGCTATTTTAGAATTTTTGGGAGGGTTTTTTATCAATTTTGGGGTTCTTTAATGGGGACAGATAACGCCACTCTCAAAAATGATAACGCCAGCCCCCCCCCCCCCCCCCCCCCCCCCCCCCCCAAAACCCCACCCCACCCCACAAACCAAAAAAAAGTTTTACAAGTCTGTCACAGTTTCCCGCTTGGTGAAAAGTCTAAAACGACCATTTCTTCTTCCTTCCTTCCTCCACTTTCCTCCGATCCCCCCCCCCCCCAAAAAAAAAAAACCTGACCTCTCCGGCGACCCCTCTTCCCAACGCAGCACTCACCCTCCCCCCGACTTTCCCCCGCCTGATCTCCCCCTCCCCACGCATCCCCCGTCCTCCCCCACGGCCCGCCCCCCCCCCCCCCCCCCCCCCCCCCCCCCTTCCCAGCCCCCCCCCCCCCCCCCCCCCCCCCCCCCCAACCCCCAAAGTCATTTTGCGCTTACTTGATGGATGGTCAAAAAGTATTCAAAACACTTGATTTTTAGTTTTTTAACTACTTTAAACAATGTAAATCAACTTCAACGGAGTGGATTTCGTATTTGAATATGGTGGAATTGAGTTTGAGTGAGAATGATTCGTGCTCAAATCCTTCCACATGTACCCAAGTCTACCCCTTGTCAACAATGTGGATCTGGAACTGGGATGCTCTTGTCATCTTATAGTCTCTTGCAGTTCTTCTCTTGAGGTGTAGCAGAGCATTCTACAGATGGAGGGAGTCTCTTATATTCTACCATTGAGGACTTCTAAGAACCTGCATAGGGATTATGGCAGCCCAGAAAACTGAAGCAATCAGGTGCTGCTACAGCAAGCATGTAAAGTGCCGTCAGCCAAGAAACACATCTATCCGAGCAAATATATTGTTGACTGCCACTTGGGGTGCAAGTCTATAAATGGAGTAATCGATCCAACATCTCATGGGGTCAGGAACAAAGCCTCAAACAAGATTTGCAACAATAGGCATCATTGTCTAGGGCATCTCAATTCACAATAGTTACTACACACTACCATATTTAGGTTTACAGCTTCTCCATAAGCCAGTACCATCCTCACCACCTGAGAGACCTGTGGCTCAAAATTTTAGTACATCCTTCACTTTTGAACTAGATCAGGTGCGTAATGACAGTATGACAACATGGAAGATTGGCAATCGTTGCAGCTGTTGGCCTCATCGCAATGCTTGGGCAAGTACATATGCGACCGTTTCTACTCATGTTACATTCAGGAAAAAAAACCATAGCATAATGATTAGTGAAATGATCTGATCAAGCATCAGCAGGAACCAGAATCCCCATGATGCCGTCTCAGTGTAGTAGCAGGCTGCACTTCATTTTCATTTTGATCCACAGATCCAAGTATGCATTGCATGCAAGAAGAATTCACCAGAACCTATGATATAATAATCAATGCTCATGCAACATTCTCCAATTCCTTAATACAAGAGTTGCCAACCTATCACAGCCACACCAGAAGCAACAATCTGCATTACCCTCTAACAAATGACAGCACTCTATCCGGGGCAACCAAATTGGAGCTTTTGCATTCAGCACTAGCATAGGCCAGACCTGGACCGAGCATGTTGAAATATTTCACACGACAAACAAAACACGTCTGACAATGCATTAAGAGCATAACATTATTCGGAACCACAACAAATTCGCACACTCATGTTACAAGCAGCAAGCAGGTACGCGGGAACAAACAAGTTTTGACAGAACAGACGCATATTAGAGAGCACCAATCGCCCCCATCTTTATTTAGTAATATAGTTGAGTAGGGGCAGCAAACCGTTACAGTACTATGCTGCAGCTGGTTCATTCATCATCATGTTTGCGGCGGTTGTGGTGCTTATGGTGATGCCGCTTCTTTTCCTCATCATCTGAATCATCGCCCTGCCAATTAATCCCAGATAAAGAATTGGTAAAATTATAAACAGCAACAGTTCAAGAAAGGGATAAGATGATATCCAAGCCATGCACCAACTGCCTAATTGATAATAGTAACATAACAAACACAAATTCTAACTCTTATTTCATTAGCTAATTCTGTGTTGTTGATAGACATCAGCCTTTATAGAAACAGGAACTTAAAATAATCAAGAAGGTAAATATTAAATAGAACATCAAACAGTCCGAAAAGTAATAGGAAAGAGTTTGAAGACACATCTATAACTTAGAATGCAGCCCAAAGTACAAACATGTGTCAAGTCCGTGCAACTTTCACCATCTACTAGAAACACAAGCTGTCTAGTATACCTACACGGTACCAATCACAATAAATGTTAACTATTACGATCTCATCCATGCTAAAACTTATTCCATATACAAAAGGATCAACCTTCACTAGGCATGCAGTCAGTCACTTTGTCATCGTGAAGCATGCAGCCTGTAAAATCTTTAGGGCACTTTAGCCACATAAAATATAGAATGCTTAACATGACATTGAAGCAAGAGAGAAGAGTTCATAGTAATAAAATATGATGACTTTACATGGAAATAGTAATAAACATAATCTCATAGGTTGAATATATATGCTCAAAATGGCTCTAAGACAAAATTCTGAAGCTGAGGCTAGGAACAAATACCTACATGGTTGATGTTTGTGTTTGAAGCAGGCTTTGTAATAATAAGAATTACTAATTATGCAGCTTTATATGCATGATATTCAGGTTATCTTGACTATGATGGTTACTGACTAAACACAGCAGATGATATTTATGACAGAAATCTGATAAACACTATGCTAATGTCATGTGTAAAACTAAACTCAGTTATAATAACATTTTAATATTTTATTCATACCATACAATGAATTGAATCTTTATAGAGCTTATTCCCAAATGAATGTTCATTAGCTTTGGCAGCTTTACCCAAACTTAAGTTTCAAAATATGTTTATAGCAATCAACCCTAAAAGTAATACATTGCAGTTCTAATAATAATGGTGACGGCATATTACTACAGAACTGGGGTTATTTAAATATTCAATGAAACAAGAGCAAAAAACATGCTGAACATTTAAGCTCTTTCATTTAAAGTTGAAGTGAGTGTCAACAGAAGATAAAATAAGCGGCAGGAACACCAGTGTTTTCCCATCTTAAGAATTCCCATCTCAAGACTTCCTATCTCAAGATTAAGAAAACAACACAGAAAAAGACAAAAGGATATGGCGTTGGGGGATGAGAAAATTATGTACGATAAATAGTTTTTGCTTAGCATATTCACAAGACCAGCATTCGGGCAAAATTTCACAAGGTTTAGAACACGGTTTAAAATCTCAGAATCGCTATCGGTTTTGGCCAATGGTTTTGAGCATAAATACCATCAATATCAGATGTCAAAATCGAAGATATCAGTCATATCGACAATATCGGCCCTGATATCAGCCAATATTATAGGGTTAATATCATATCAGGTATCTCAAAATCCAATATGATATCGCCGATACGTATCTGAATCTGTCGATATTTGAAACCATGGTTTAGAAGTTCAGAATCCGATAAAGATCCGGAAAAATCAGAAATATGCAAAAATTCAGGTGGAGAAATAAGGGGAAAGACATGATTTGTATTTATAAAATCAATGCCATCTGAGCAGCACAATAGGAAAATGGTAGGTTGGTGAGTGCGTTTAATCTTGCACCAAATGGACCGGGTTCAAAGCAACTTGGCTCCAATTTGGCATAGACTTTTTACGGAAAAAGGACAAATAATGCAAATAAATCACAGTTAATGTGAATAATTCACGTTTAGTATACATATTATTTTGTAACAGCCACATATTCACAATTATTCACAATTTTTTTGAATAATTCGCAACTTCTGTTACTATGATGCTTAGGATAGTCGTTTGGGTTGAAATCAAAAACCCAAATGCATTTTCTCTCAATTTCTTTTTTGTGGTAATGAAGGCATCAGGCACCCTAGACTCTAGAGCACTGCCTAATCCCTCTTTCTTTCCTTCTTCTTGTTCTAATGAAAGATCAAGCCTCCGAGAAAATGCCTACTCCCTTGGACATGAAACATCCTCTCAACCGGTCAATTATCATAAAAAAAACAATTTAGCCCTTCCTACGGTGTAGGTGGTGGGAATCGAACTCAAATGAGGCAATGTCTTAGCCATCAGACCCACCTGCTTTCTCATGCATTTATGTTGATGTGGACGAAATTATTCAGTGTGCTAGTATAGCAAATAAATTTTAAGTTTACTATAGTGGAAACCAAATTTATAGTGCATTCAAATGAAAACTTTCCTCTCTTTTTTTTTAAACTCTGCGACAGATCCAATCTGTTTTAAGAACATATGTTGATCATAGAGAAAGGGACACAACATGTACCTCAATCAAATATTTCAATGATAAGAAAAAAAACTTATTTAGCATGATCCAAATGAATATGAAATAATTCCAAAGATTCAAAATCAAGCCTCTGCACTCCATGGATCTTGGAAGTTAATGTTTCGAGATGTTCAAATTTAGAATTGCATAAACGACTTAGCTAGGTTTGTATATATCGATAGATATCATCTATCTACTAGTTTGGATTATATATATATATATATATATATATATATATATATATATATATATATATATATATATATATATGGGCTTACTGTACCTCAGCCTGCGGGCTGAGAGAGTTTTCTCAGCCTGCGGGCGTGGCAACATCACCGCCCCACATCTGTTAAAAAATTTGGCGGACAAAATCCTGTAAAATCCCGCCCAATTTAATGCCAGTCACCTCAACATTGTATTTTCCGAAAATACTCTCCATCACAACCTTTTACCTTATTGTAAAAAAATTGTCTTCCAAAAAAATTTACAGCTCTAAAACTTCAACCGGCGGTTCTGATCCAATTAGTTCTTTTCCTTCAAAAATTTCATCCGTTTTTGAAAAAAAATATTTGCAACTGATGGCGCCTAAGAAATCATACGTCGAAAAAGGTACTACAAAATTGATATTTTCAAGAAATTTTAGGGTTTTTTGTATTTTAATAGTTTTAAATTTTTTCAAGATTTATTTCTGAAGTCGCATGTTTTTTTAAATTTTTTTTAAATATTGGAAACATGGTTGCAATTACGAAAGAGATTTTCAAACTTTAGACGATAAAGGTCCTATTTTTTGAAAGTTTTTATTATTTACTTCTATTTTTACTGTGTCGCAGTTCAGTTCAGATCTGTGCGACTTTGTAGATGAATGCGACGTAGGTCGCAGTATATGAAATTTACTTTTTTTTCTCACATACTGACGACATGGGGTCGCAGTTGTTTAAATAAGAGTTGTAGTCTCAAGTCTTCACCAAGGTCGCAGTTTATTTTAAATAAATGTTTTTATCAAACTTGTGACGCAGTTGTTTCTTTTTGAACTGTAGTCTTATGCGACCTTGGTCGCAGTGTTGGCCCTGGTCGCAGTTGTTTTGATTGCACTGTAGTCCTATGCGACCTTGGTCGCAGTGCGACCTTGGTCGCAGTACATGTAGTGCGACCCTAGATTGCAGTGTAGTCCTGGTTCTAGTTGTTTTTTTTTCGCAATGCATGACTGCGACCGAGGTCGCAGTTTATTAAAAAACAAATATGTTTTTTATTCCCTTATAATTTTTAAATAATCATTGGTCTAAAGTGTTTAATTTTTCTTCCTACGTAGGTAAACAACAGATACAGGTTCGTCCTCTGAGATCAAGCATAAAACCAATGTGCCAGTTAATGAAGAAATTTAAAAAGTACATACAGCCTGATTTCGTAGAGGCGATGAAGAATACCCCATTTGGCCCAATCTTCATGGCGTTCTATAATGAAGAATTTGGGGCTGAGAAAGCTCTAAAATCAAACATTGTCGTTCTGCGTATTTTAGACCAGTATGACAGGAATACAAGGATCTTTACAATTGGGGGCAAAGAGATTGAGTTAACAGTGGAGGATGTTGCCCTTACTTTTGGTCTACCTGTCAATGGGATAGATTTTGTGATGAATAAGACATGTACGCTGAAAGATAGAGGGGTTATAAAACATTTTTCCCCAATATAAAGAAGATCACAAAAGTATCTATTGAAGATGCTTTGGATAATCTTCTTGTCAAGAGAAGGAGGAGGGATATATTAGATGTGACACAGGATGAACAATCTTAGCAGCAAATGTCTATGAAGGAAATTATAAGAGACATAAATAGACTTGCAGCTCAAGACTTTACCACATTAGTCATCCTATACATGTCGGCCACTCTTTCTTCTCTGGCAGTAAATGCACGGTGCCGTGGTATATTGTGGAACAGATTGCCAATATGCAACTAATGAGGAGAATATGCTGGGCAAAAACTGTTTGGCAATTCTTGATTGACTCAATGGACATCTTCAGGCAAACCACGTACGAGCTGCAAGGATGCTCCGTGCAAATTATTGTAAGTAGAAATCTCAAATTTGGCCAACATTGTATGAAATTTACCCATAAATTGAGAAAATTTGTGGAAACTAATTTAATTTTTAATTTTTGCAGTATTGGCTGTGTGAGAGGGCACCTATTTTTGAGCAGAGGTCTGATTTGGAGGAAAAAACCCCACGCGCAGTAAGATGGGACCTCCAAAATATTGGCAGATCTCTACTTGAAGTTGATCTAAAAAAGATTGACAGCAATATTGTAAGTTAAACTTCTTTTTATGTATAGTACAAATAAAATGCGACCATAGTCGCAGTATTGAGCTGCAACTTTCGCAGTTTGTTTTCTGCCTGACAAATAATGTGCGACCATGGTCGCATTCTCTTGAAAATACCCTTTTCAACAGAAATGCGACCATGGTCGCAGTGTTGAGCTGCATGTCTTGGCAGATAAATTTATGCACGACAAAACATACTGCGACCATGGTCGAATTCTTATCCAAAAATATTTCATAAATAAACTGCGACCATGGTCGCAGTATCATTATTTCATTGTTTTATTTTTAGCTTACCTTTTTCTGTTTATTTTCAGATTTTGAGTCGAATGGCCAACATCTCTAATGATGAAAAAATATGGTTGGCCTTCCTGTTGAAGGGGAAGAGGATGAGGAAGAAGAAGTAGCAGAAGATGAAGGTGAAGATGAAGGTGAAGAAAAAGAAGAAGAAGAAGGTCAAAGTGAAGGAGATGAAGCAGGCCATACATGCAATGAGGCTGACATCCCGGCGGAAAAGGAGCCAGAACCGACTGAAACGAGTGAACAAGAACCAATTTTTGAAGGTTATTTGCCACATCCACCGGATGTTCAAGCAGCAGAAATAAAACGATTGAGGTCTGCAAATCAGCACTTGAGAGATTATGTTTCTCAGCTTGAAAAAAAGATTGAAAATATGGAGACTGAGAAAAGACTCAAGGCTGAATTAAAATTAAAAAGAAGAGAAAAAGAGAGAAGAAAAACCAAAAAAGGCAACAGGAGAATAGAAGAAGGGAAGAGGAGGAGAATGAAAGGAGGAAGAGGAAGAGAAAGAGAAGGAGAAGAAGAGGGAAGAAGAGAAGGAAAAGGAGAACAGGAGGAGAGAAGTGGAGGAGAAGGAGAAGGAGAATAGAAGAAGGGAAGAGGAGGAGAATGAAAGGAGAATGAGGGAAGAAGAGGAGAAGGAGAAGAAGAGGAGGGAAAAGGAGGAGCAGGAGAAGGAGAAGAGGAGGAGGGAAGAGGAGGTGCAGGAGAGGAGGAGGAGGGAGGAGGAAGAGAATGAGAAGAAGAGGAGGAAGGCGCAGATGGAGAACAAAAGAATGAAGGAGCAGATGGAGAAGCAGGCTGAAGAGGAGAAGAAGAAAAAACTGGAAGAGGATAAAATCATGGGTTCTGAGTCTGTTTTAATTATTACTGGGGAAGATATTCCAAGTTTTTCTCTGAATCTAACTCAAATGACTCAAGAAATCCAAAGAGATAGAGCTTCTGAAGAAGAAATTCAAGAACATACTCCGCCTCAGAAGCAATCCTCAAAAGAAGCTGTTTTGGAAACCTCTAAAGGAACAATAGAAAGGGGAGTCAAAGAACGAAAGCGCGCTGAAAGAGATCGCGATGACTCCGACTTTGTTTATCCAAAACAGAAGAAGAAAAAAAATGAAAATCCTCTTCCACAGCCTGCGGCTGCGAGTTCTACCGCTGGTTTCGGCGACAAAGAGATTTCCTCCACTGAGCCAAAATCGACAGAATTGACCGAAACCACATCATACAGAATTCTGCAGCCCCATCAACAAGCTCTTATAAAACATTTCTTCGACAAGTCCTACTCTGAGTAAGTTAATTCATATCAAAAAATTTTGTTATACCTTTATATAAGAACAATTAAATTACTAACTTTGTTTTGAATATCTTGCAGTTCTACTGCGTATCAGGATACCAATAATTCAATCATCATTTCAAGGAATGACATTGAGGACCTGATGTTCAGTAGAGACTTAGATGCAAATGTAATTCATTTCTACATGCAGCATCTTGAGAAAAGAGAAGGATTAAAAAGCATATTCTTCCGAAGCGAAGCTTGGGTAAAAATCTACTTTCTCCTTTACGGTTTAATGTAATATCAACTCTGGAACAGATTACTAATATTCTCTATCTCTGTGTAGGCATAAATCATGTACTGCGACTAAGGTCGCAGTGAATAATTAAAATGTACTGCTACTAACACATGTACTGCGACTAAGGTCGCAATTTATAATTAAAATGTATTGCTACTAACTCAGGTACTGCGATAAAAATGTAACAGCTGCGACCTGCGACCAAGGTCGCAGTTTATAATTAAAATGTATTGCTACTAACTCAGGTACTGCGACAAAATGTAACAGCTGCGACCTGCGACCAAGGTCGGAGCTGCGACCAAGGTCGCAGTTTATAATTAAAATGTACTGCTACTAACTCATATACTGCGACTAAATAATATAGTGCGACTAAGGTCGCAGTTTATAATTTTTTGTTATATTTTAAATTCATTTTGAATTTGATTTAAATTTTTTTTCTTGTCCGCAGCACGGTGTTGTAAATAAAATTGAAGATCTGGAAGGTCATTTCATCAAGCAGAAGCTGTTGAAAAACTGGACAGCTGACGTGCAGTACATGTTCTTCCCGATCAATCACAAACATAGTGCCGACGAGCAGGGATTTCACTGGACCTTGCTGGTATTCGATTGCACCACAGAAGAGTGGATTTTTTACAACTCTTTGGCCCCAGCTGACAAAAAAAGTAGTATAACACAGCTTTACCAAAGAGATGCAAGAATAATGGTGAGTTGAAATTTAATATTTTGATTAATTTGATTAATACTAATTTTTGTTCCTATTGACATTGCAGAAAGAAAGATTATTAGAGATTTTTGAGATTCATTTCAAAAAATAATGAGAAAATTAAAATAAAATACGCAAAATGCCCCCAACAAGCAAACAGGTATATAAATTTTTGACATCTAATTTCATTTCATATTTTCTACTTTTTTTTGGTACAAAATCTAATTTCATTTAATGATTGCTCTATGGAAATTTCAGTGTTGATTGCGCTATATATGTATGCAAGTACATGGAAAGCATAGCGTCTGGCTATCATCTATCAGCTGTTGATGCTGTTACGGTTGATGGTGTACAGAAACTAAGAAGTGAGCTTGCATACATGATACTTGCAGATGTAGAGAAGAGTTGGGATGAAGAAACAGACATTATACGACATACGACATATGAAGACTGATAGTTGACAAATTATTGATATACCACAATTTTTTTTATAAATGTAAAAAATATTTCAAGTGCAATTCATTGCATAATTTTTTTGTTGTATTGATTTAATTTATACACATTTCTATGCATTTATTTATTATAAGTTCCATTGATTATTTACAGTCTTCATTTGTTAGAACTTGGCTTTTACTATTGCGTACTGATGTTAGAAACAAACATGCCTTCAGTAATTGTGTTAATCAACAACAACACTGCGATCTTCGTCGCTATGCGTGTTAATATAAAGGAAACACCTACCTAACGTACAGCGACTTAAGTCTTCACCATCTCAAAAATCTAAAAAAAAAGGTTGCGACTTTGGTCGCAGTTGATAGCCGCAGCCTTAGTAAAATACAATGCGACTTTGGTCGCAGTTGATGGCGGCAATGTTTTAATCAACAATAACACTGCGACCTTGGTTGCTATGCGTGTTAATATTAAGGAAACACATACCTAACGTACTGCGACTTAAGTCTTCACCACCTCAAAATTTTAAAAAGAAGGTTGCGACAGTTGATAGCCGAAGTCTTAATAAAATACAATGCGACCTTGTTCGCAGTTGATGGCGGCAATGTTTTAATCAACAACACTGCGACCTTGGTCGCTATGCGTGTTAATATAAAGGAAACACCTACCTAACGTACTGCGACCTAAGTCGCAGTACATGTAGTGCGACCCTAGATTGCAGTTGCTGGCCATCTTTATCAATAACAACACCGCGACCTTGGTCGCAATGAACCAAGTACACTGCGACCAAAGTCTCTGACTACATTATGTACAAAAAAAATTAAACTATAAAGTAGAATTTTGTAGCATTAAAACTTTAAAGTACAAGTACATACAAAAATAATACAGTAGAAATCAAAGAATGATAATAAATCTGATTATAATTACACGCCAGTGTCAGAATGCGACTTAATCTCTCTACACTGTGCGACCCTGGTCGCACTTCATAAAAAATTGAAGTCTTTGTTCCTTCGAGATGGAGGCAACCCAAACCTACTTCTTCTGCCAATAAAAAAAATAAATAGTAAGAATTTTAAAGATTAATCGTTATAAAAAAAAATTGATTAACAGGTTTAATGTAATATACCATTAACGGACAACCAGTCCTGTAATGGCCCAGCTCTTGGCAGTTACCACATCTTCGATGCTTAACTTCCTTCTGATATATAGAATCTTCAAAACCAGACTTAAGCCTGGATGCAGCTCTAGGTCTCCCCTTGGTTGGTACAGGACCAATTGGATCACGTATATTCAATTCTTCACCATCTCGCAATATGACAACGGATCCACTGGAACCAACGGCAGTCTTAGGATGTGATGAATGATTATTTCCTGACATTGCTCTGTATTCTCTAGTGGTATTTTGGGCAAAACTTTCCAAAACTCCCTCCAACTTTGAAATATTTTCATCAGAATCAGCGACCATGTCCAGAATTGCATTAAATTTTGAACGAACTGTCCACAATCTAGCCGTCCGTGGAGTGCCTTG
The DNA here is from genome assembly GCA_038442645.1 of Agave tequilana. NCBI lineage: Eukaryota > Viridiplantae > Streptophyta > Magnoliopsida > Asparagales > Asparagaceae > Agave > Agave tequilana. The sequence continues at coordinate 23,411 of JAVJIF010009867.1, forward strand.
GCTGGGAAAAGGCCTCATGCCATTTTCAATTGCAACGTTTTTGTAACGAGCATCCAACCTCCATCTCTGAAGTATATATGATTCCGGTATATGTGTAACGTGATTGCGCCACAAAATACACAGAATATGTCTACATAGGATACCCTCTGTTTCAAATAACGAGCAACTGCAAGAAACATGAAGTTCCTCTCGCTTATCATAACTGACCTTTTCCCAACTGTCTTTTGATTCTGAAAAATTACCAACCAAATATGTTGATCCAGGTTTGTCCTGTTCCACCTCTTCTGAAAACAGTGTCATTACAACTGCCCATTCCTTTTGGAACAACTGAAAAATCTTCGGTGTATACAACTTCGAAACCTGTATCTCATATGGATTGGTTGTACAATTGGGCACAGAATTCAAACCCCTAAAATCTTGAAGACATTCAGATGCACGACGGGAAGCAACGGCTTTATCATATTGGTGAACAAATTCCACTAGTTTAGTATTTGAGTTAACAAAACCATCAAAGAAAGAATTAATACTCTCGGACCTCTGACTGGTTGTCATTCCAGCACAGAAAACATCCTTGAGATATGCATTAACCCAATGTCCACGAAGCCTGTACATCTTCATCAACCAACTGCCATCTTCTTCTTCTAACTGATATTTTTCACTCATCAGACGTCATCGTTCCTCACAAGTGCTTATATCGCGGGAGGTGTACCAAGCATGGAAATCGGAGACCATATCTTCTCCATACTTGTTAGCCATTGGGATTTGTTGCTCGGCAATATGTTTCCGTACATGCCAGAAACAGTAACGGTGCCGAGACGTCGGGAAAACAATCTTGATGGCCTCACCAATCTGCGCATCCTGATCAGTAATAATCAGCTTCGGTTCAACTCCATGCATGCACTTGAGCCATTTTTGGAATAACCAAACAAAAGTATCCCTCTGCTCATCAGCAAGCATTGCACAGCCGAACAAAATTGACTGCCGGTGATGATTTACTCCAGTGAATGGAGCAAATGGCAAGCTCAAGTGATTAGTCCTGTATGTGGTGTCAAAAACGATCACATCACAGAAGCTCAGATACGAGGAAATAGCTCTTCCATCAGCCCAAAAAATGCTTCTAAGTGTGCCCGCGTTATCAACTTCACTTGAAAAGAAGAATTCTGGATCGGTCTCGGCTTTCTCTTGAAAATATTTGATAATAGTAATAAACTCATGACCGCAGTTATTTCTACGTTGACGAGTGAAATCAATAACTTGTTGAGGGCGCACTTCTTCACAGCCTTCTCCCTGGCTCATTGCATTAACAACGCGGGAAATATTTGAAGGCCGCATTCCAACATCAACCAGATTGCTCATAATGCTTCTGCTAATTGTTGAACGATGAGTCTGGTGAGAGTAATGGTGATGTACCTTATCCGGGCTAGACAATTCATGTGAATGAGTATCAACAAATTTTGTGATAACCCAATATCGAGTTGAGTCTAAAAAAAAACGAAGACGGATATGCATCTCAGCAGGACAAGATACTCTAGTGTTAACTCGACGATGCACTGTAAGCCCCTCTTGTCTTTTGTCACACAACTTCTTCAGCCCTTCCTTGTTGCAGCAAAATCTTCTGCAAATAATCTCATGAGGAGGCTTCCGTGACTTATCTGTACTTTTTCTTCTCACGCTAAAATCTCTATTCCTTGCAAAAAAATTGTAGAAATTGTATGCTTCATATGCGACAGGAATTGTTTCCCTATAAACTTATCTGAGCTTCCAGACATTTCTGCATGTGCATTCATATCCTACAAAAAGAATTTACACGAATTAAATGAATATAAATATTTTTTAGATATCACTGTATTCTAAAATATAAGTTATATAAATGCGACCAAGGTCGCATAAGAGATGAAAACAATTTACTTCTTATCAGCTGTTGCGACCAAGGTGGCAGTTATCCGTATGAGAAGAAATCTATATTACTTCTTACTAAAGACTGCGACCTAAGTCGCAGTAAATAAAAATAAGATTTCACATACGGCATGAAATCTATAATACTCCTTATTGAAGACTGCGACCTAAGTCGCAGTAATCAGTATGTGAATAAATCTATATTATTCCTTACTAAAGACTGCGATCTAAGTCGCAGTTATCCGCATGTGAAGAAATCTATATTACTCCTTACTAAAGACTATGACCTAAGTCGCAGTTATCCGTATATGAAGAAATATATATTACTCCTTACTAAAGACTGCGACCTAAGACGCATACCCTAGAAAAAAAAGAATTCACAGCCGGAGATTATTTTCAAATAAGATTGCGACCGAATATTAAAACGGTCGCAGTACCTCATAGTCTAAAGAGAAAACATTAAATATTTAAGAAATTGTTTTTAAATAGATATAAACAATTAAAACCTGTTGATCGGCATGCAGAGATGTCAACCCTTCAAGATTTTCAATATTCTGAGAGAAAGTAGAACCAGATGCAATATATTCCATATTAAGATCGCCGGTATACTACTCAGACGTCGACATTAAATATTTTGCAGAAAAAAATTGATCTCAAAAGATTTTATATTTTCAGAAAAAAAGTTTACGCAGACTGAAAAGGTGAAACTAGATCTTTCAAAAAGAGGTCAGGAAATAGGGTGAAAAGTAATTTATATCATATAAAGAGCGGCAAAAAATAAAAGGGGGGAAAAATAATAATAAACAATAAGGAAAAGTTATCATAAGGGGTATTTGGTAATTTAACTTCTACCTAAAAGCGGGCCGCAAGTCAGTGAGGTGACAATTTGAGCCACGTCACCGCAGGCTGAGAGACTACTCTCAGCCCGCGGCTGATATACATTTCTATATATATATATATATATATATATATAGCGAGAGGGGGGAGAGAGATAGACTTGTGTCCTTCTAAAAGGATTTGAGCCCGAATTCTTCAAACTAAAATACAACCCTCCGACATTCGAATACAATATCCATTCTGTTGAAGTTGATGTATATTATTTCAAATATCTATAAATCAAAAATTAAGTGTTTTTGATATTTTTTGCCCATCCATCAAGTGGCGCAAAATGGACGGCCGAAAGTAGTGAGTTGGTTAGATCTATATCTTTAGACATACAAATTCTCGATCATGCCATTTGATTATGATCTAAACATTTAAAAATCCTACAAATCAATTTTTGTTAGGTTTCAAATATTTTACACCGTTAAACTAACTAATTATTTAGGTCATCCGTTTTTTCTACTTGATGCATGAGCAAAAAGTATTCAAAACACTTGATTTTTGATTTATAGATACTTGAAATAATATAGATCAACTTCAACGGAGTGGATCTTGTATTCAAATGTTGGATGTTGGTATTCGAGTGGGAAAGATTCGGCCTTAGATCCTTTTGGAAGGACACAAGTCTATATATATCAAGAAAATGCAAACTAGTAGACAGATGAAATCTATCAATATATACAAATTTGATTAAACAAAGCACTTAAAAGTACTTACATTGGACAATTGTTAACTTCCCCATTTAAACAATTTAACTAAATAAAAATATGACCAATCAAAACAAATGATTAGTTGTGATACATAGGAAAAACCAACATTTTAAGATTACGGGCTAGAAATTTTAATGTTAGCTCACGCAGCACACATGATTAAATCTACTCAACAATATCACCATCAAAATCAACACATATCTCGAGACATAACAACGTTATAACACAATGGATAAAAATATAATCAAGATAAAGGAAGAAAGAACTCTCACATATTTTGGGCGATTATACCCTTCCCCTTCATCCTCGCCATAGTGAGTTGCCTTCTTGTACCCCTCACTCTCCTCAACTCCACCCCCATAACTCGGCTTCTCATAGTTGCTCCTCCCTCTGCCGTACCCATATTCTTCACTCTTCTTATACCTCCCACTCTCGTCCTCGTCACCGCCCCCATAACTCGGCTGCTCATAGTTGCTCCTCCTTCCGCCATACCCATACTCTTCACTCTTCTTGTAGCTCTCACTCTCCTCCTCATCCCCACCTCCATAGCTCGGCCTCTCGTAATTGCTCCTCCCTCTACCATACCCATGCTCTTCAGTCTTCCTGTACCTCCCACTCTCCTCTTCCTCCCCATAACTCAGCTTGCTGTGCTCACTCCCACCACCGTACCCGGATCCATATTCGCTCTGCCCACCCCCATAACTGGGTTTCGGCTTCGAGTACCCAGATCCATACTCACTCTCTCCTCCACCGCACCCGGATCCATACTCTGGTTTCGGTTTCGAGTACCCGGACCCATACTCACTCTCTCCTCCACCGTACCCGGATCCATACTCCAGTTTCGGCTTCGAGTACCCGGATCCGTACTCGCTCTCACCACCTCCGTATTCAGGCTTGGGCTTCGAGTACTCGGATCCGTACTCGCCCTCTCCGCCTCCGTATCCGTACTCGGGTTTGGGCTTGGGGTACCCGGATCCGTACTCGCTGTCCCCGCCGCCTCCATAGCCGGACTGGGGTTTGGGCTGGAAGCCGTAGGCGGGCTGGGGCTTGGGGCGGAGTGGCCGTAGCGGTCGCTGAGGTCGGAGTCGGGTGCGGGTTCGTAGGCGGAGGGTTTGGACCCGGAGGAGTAAGTGGGGCGGTCGTAGTCGATGGTGGAGGCGGAGGCGGTGGAGACGGGGTAGCAGGTCTCGTCGGAGGGCTGCAAGGGGCGGCCGAAGGTGAGGTAGAGGTCGTAGCCGCCGCCGTAGGGGGTGGGGTCGTACTCGTCGAAGTCGTCGGGTTCCTCGTGGGACCCGCCGCCGCTTAGGTTCCAGCACGACATGGCTGGTTTCGGATCTTGGATTTTGTTTCGATCTGGATCGGGGATTGGATTGAGGAAGGAGAAGAAATTTTGGGGGAGAAACGCGGTTATAGATATTGCCAACCAAAAATGGAAAGTAAGATTTTCTTTTTTTGTTTTTTTTTAAATTAAAATTTGTCTTTCTTTTTTCTTTTTCTTTTTCAGTATTTGGATGATAGTTGAAAAATATAATCGAAAAAAAAATGTAATATCTTTTCTGATAATGTGAAAGTGAAGGTGAAAAAGTTGACTATAAAATTGACTGTAAAATAATATTAAAATAAAATTAATTATGAAAAATTGCACTTTAATTAGATGCAAATAAAATTTACATGGTGACAAAATTAACTGTCTTGAACTATAATGAGATTTATCTGACTACAAAATAAACTGTAGCACCTTGGAAGTAAGGAAATTGTTGTGCAAAAAAAGAAAAAGAGAAAAGAAAAAAGGTGTTTCTATTTTCTTTTTCAGTGTTTGGATGGAGAGCGGAAGTGAGAAATGATACTTCCCACTACCTCACTTACGCCCACTTGCTTGAATCCAAAAAAACCCTAAATTAAGGCACCACCATTTTAGGGAGCGGATATTGTCACCCATCAAAGTGACACCAGATTAAGGCACACACCTTTTGTCATTAAGACCACCCCAACTTTCAATTTTACCATTTACTCAAGGAGGCGGATATTGCCACCTAAGAAATGAAAAAGGCCCCAAAAAATTACAAGTGTGCCATTATTTTCTTGACCATTTACCCTTGATGAAAAGTCCAAAATGCTCTTTTCTTTTTCCTCCTTCCTTCTTCTTCCTTCCTCCAATCTCCCTCCTCATTCAACTCCGGCGACCCCACTCCCTGGCGCTCCCCTACATCCTCCCCCTCACTGGCCTCCCCTGACGCCCTCTCCTTCCCTCCTCTTCCCCCTTCCTCCTCCCCCACCGATCTCCCCAGCTCCGCCGATCTCCCCTCCTCCCTTCCCCTCGATGTCCGCCCCAAGCTGTTCGGCCAGATCCGCCAAACAGACTTTGGTCTATTCCGCTAGAATCTGGCCAAACAGACCGGGGGCAGAGATCGAGGGGGAGGAGGGGGAGATCCCGCCGGGGGGGGGGGGGGGGGGTTCGCCGGAGGGGGTGGTCGCCGACGAGGGGAGGCATGGGAGGGAGAAGAGGGCATTTTGGGGGGTTTTGATTTTTTTTTTTTTTGGAGGCTTTATCAAATTTTGGGGTGCCCTAATCCTAGGGGTGCCATTATCACTTTCTACGGTTGCAATATCCGCTCCCTTTACTCAACTTCATCTTTTTTATATTTTTTCAATTTCCCGAAATAACCCTCTCTCTCACACAGCTCTCCTCTCTCTCTCGCTCCCACTCACAGGCAGCCAGCTCCCGAACGCGACGCTGTTGACCCACGCCATCGACCTAGGCCTCTCTCGTCGTCGTCAATTTCTCTAGGTATTTTTTAGAACATTTTTATTTTTAAGGATTTTCAAAATTTTATGAAATTTGGTTAGATTTGTTCAATTTGATGGGTGGTATTCATATGTAGGGTTATTTTGTGTTGTAATTGCAGCTAAAACGTAGGAAAAAATTCCAATTATATTGATGTAAATTCCAAAGAATAGAGGGAAAATGACGATGAATTCTGTTAGGTTCGTCATCTGTTTGGTCGAATTCGACTAAACATTTTAACTGTTTGTTCGGTCGAATATGTCCAAACAAACAGTTAAAATGGTCGGCCTGAGACCGCCAAACAGAAGAATTTTGTTCGTTGTCTCAGGTTGAACGTTTCTAAATTCGTTTTGTCTTCAACGACCAAACAGAATAGAAATTTTCAAACGTCTTCAGGAAAACAGTAATTTTTAATATATATATATATATATATAATCTCTTATTTTTCTCTATCGCATTTATGGATATTGCAGACTCTTCTAGAATCCATCCTACGACTTCGAAAGACGTCGTGAACGGGGTGAGTTTTCTTCTACCATCATTTCTGAAACAGAGGACGCTCCTTAAATAGAGGAGGGAGAAGGAGATGAGGAGTTGAAAGAATTGACTACGCCATTTTTCAGGTGGTCTGGCCAACATTACATTCCTGTGGAGTTTTAAAACTCATATAGCAACATACATCTGGAATGGTGATGTAAGAATTTTAAAAATTTTTTAACTCAAAATATGATGAAAACCTGTTGATGTTATCGTGCTGACAACAAAATTTTCTGGAGAGAGAACCACTCAAATGCATCTCTCATACAGCAAAATTGAGTGATTGGGAGTGGAATGATAACACATTGAATCACCGGTTTGTTACGTATATTCATCAATCCGGACTGCAAGGGTTGACAAGCATTTCCTCCCGAAGGGTAAATTAGGTTGTTATCTCTATATTCGTGGAAGAGGAAAGCGCAACAGCGAGAGCGTAGAAGTAAATTTAGATGTGACTAGATTTTTGTACTAAACATTTGTATGTGAAGATGTTTATGCTGAAAAATTTCAAATATTTGTGTTCAAAATGATTTCAGATATTATGTCAAGATGTTTATTGCGTATGTTTTAGATATGTTTGTGCTCAAAACGAGGACTATGTTATTGCGCATTAAAATTGTTTCTTTTGTTTCAATGTATTCAAGATGTCTCTTGATCGAACAAGGGCGTGTGACATATCTACAACTAATTTCTCATCCTCTTCTGATAGTTTCCTAGCAAAAAAATGTCCTTCCAAATATTCCGCCGGCAAATGGTTATGGATACCACATGCAATCAAAAGAACCCACCCAACTTCATTGGACAACTCCTTTCCTTTCAGTAAGAACGGACAACCACATTTCTTACTGTATGTAGTTTTCGAGCTTTGTTGCTCGATTTTTTTTTGTCGTTAGTCTTTACATTTCTATTTCTATATGTTCCCTTTCTATCACAACTAAGGAGTACCCTTCCATTCTTTCCATTTTTTGATGCTTCAGATTCTTGGTAACGATGAAAAAGCCTTGTGACTTGACAATTTCTCGAGCCCAATTTATCAAAGCCTCTCGACTTTGGAATATCTCATACGTGGTGAACTCTCCACCATAATCAATTATAAGCTTGGTACCAATATTGCTACATTGGATAGAAAGTTGCTCCTGCAAAATAGTCCATATAAAAGACACACGGTTAAATCTATATACATAACTATTCGGTGAAATATTACTAAAAGAGGACTCACTGTTCAACAAAGAGGTTACTGAACTATCGAACATATAACTACTGTTCGCTAGAGCAGAGCTAATAGAGACTAAATGTTCGGCAGATATCTACCGAACATTCGTTCTCTTTTCGGTTGGTCTCCACCGAACATTTTTAAAATGTTCGGCGGTCGACCAACAAACAGAAGATGAAAAACCCCGGTATAAAAAAAACTTAAAAACTGCTATTTAGAACGGTAAAATCTCACATTTTTAGTGTTGTAACGCTCTAGAATTGTTAATTGCTTATCTATAACTGTCCACGATGAAATGTAGGTGGATTTTAGTGTTTGGGTGCTTCAAAATTTTTTAGGGTTGTGAGAGGAGAGAATGGGTTGGGAGAAGGAAGGAGAGGTGGGTGCCTTCATCACATATGGGTGCCTTCATCAATTGGGTGGTATTTAGCTGTAATTTTTAACAACTTAAAAGGATATATGAGTCAATTCATTTTGGGCCATAAATGGAATTCAACCCAAAATGAATTTGGGTGGGTGCCTTTATCACTTTGATTGGTGCCAATATCCTTTCCCACCATTTTGATAAAGGCACCTCAAAAAATTATAAAAATAACAATTGCCTTTCTCTTCCTCCTTCTCTCACTCCCTCTGTTATGTCCTCCCCTCCTCGCTCGCCCTGTCCCCTTGTCTCCCCTCCTCCACGATGACCCCCATGCCGCCTGCTCGCCTCCTCCTCCCTGTGGTTGTGCGGCTGGACGTCCGACCGAACATCATCTCAGGGGGGGAGGGATGGGGAGGCGTGAGGGGGAGGCGGGCAGAGGTAGGGGAGGTCGGGGAAGGCTCGCCGCCGTTCGCCGGAGAGAGGGAGGCGGGGAAAGGAGGAGGAAGAAGGAGAGAATGGTAATTTAGACTTTTCTAGGAGAGTAACTATGTCTAAAAAAATAATTGCACACTTGTATATATATGGTGGGTGCCTTTCTCATTTTTTGGGTGGCAATATTCGTTCCCGAGATATGGGGACTTATTTTGAGGCGGTCTTTTAGTTGGACTTGAAATTGAGAAAATTTTCAGGTATATCATTGCTGGTTAATTTTTTAAGTTAGATTTTTGATTAATTCTTCATAATAATTGGGCCTAACTAACTGATACCTGCCCAACTAATTGATTTGATCCAATTTAAGCCAATGATCACTATTTTTCTTTTTCTTTCCCCCTTTTTATAGTATGGCTAAACTAATTATTTTCAAAGAAAAAGTGTGTGTGTGTGCGTGTGTCGGGGGGGGGGGGGGCGCATATTCTCTCTTTTTCTTTTTCCTTTTCTTTGCAAAAAAAAAAAAATTTACAACCTGCATTCTCTCACTTCATTTCTCAATTTATTACTGAAATTGAGTGCAAAGTTGATTAATGACATTAAGAGCGAGAGAAGAATTACACCATTCCCATAATGAGATTATCTCTTGACCCAGTTGCCACACATTAAGAAAGACAAAACTAAATGTTAGTATTTTGAGGGTATTTCAAAATTAAGTAAAGTTCTTTTAGTCCTACATTGGATAGGAAAAGAACTCTTTAGTATCTATATATGGAGTCTCTTTCATGATGGGTTGTGTAGGCTAAAAACTAGGGGGTGCTCGCGCGCACACAAGCCCATTGAGGCCCAGTGAAGGAAATTGGGTTACCGGATCCAGAAAACCTTAATGCGCATGTGCGCCCGCATCGCACGCGCACGGGGGTACAAATCCGGGTTTCAGAGCCTCGCGGGTGTGCCCAAATAGGCTGAGTTTTACCAATTTTATTTTTGGATTTAAAATTAAAATAAAATCTTTTCAAATCCTGTCATAGTATTTGGGTCAGAGATAGCTGTTGAGATTCGTATCTTTCCATGTCCTGTCACGTCAGCTCTCTGCCCAAGTTCTGTAGTGACACTTTTCAAGGCAATTTAGTTTCTCTGCACAAGGAAAGATTTCTTCCTCTATCCAAGGATTGTTTCTCTGCCAAGGATTTTCTAATGATGTAAAACTCTCTTTATAAAGGATCTATTTTCTGCTCTAAAAAACAGAACTCAACTATCTTCTTCCTCTCTGAAATTTCTTAAACTCTTCAGTTCTTCCCTGCATCTCTGGAGGAAACAAAACTGAGCTATTCGAGGGCCTATGCATTGTGAGTGCACGCTTGCAGGGCTAGCGATCGTTGAATCCTGGAGGGTAGGCCGCCATCAACCTGCTGTACCGAGATACTCTTTCAGAGGGGCGTGATCTACTCTTAAGGACAGTGCTCCGCACGCCTCGATCAAAATAGATAAGTTACTTCCTTCTTGAAAGTTTAATTTAAATAGCTTAGCAGTATTTCATACATTATTTTTCAACAATCTTAAGAGTAGATATGGATACTGCTATACTAATGTTAAGTCTCTGCTTGACATCTCTAGGATTGAATCATTTAATGAAACCCACTATAAAAGATGGTAAGAAAAAGTTATGTCTACACTTGATGTAACTGGTTATGCCTTTGCTATAACTGATCCTAAACAAGAGAAAGAAAAGGAATTACAAAATTGAAAAAAGGCCAACAAAATCTGTAGACACATCATTCTCAGCACACTTAGTAATGCACTGTTTGCTGTTTACTACCCTTATAAAACTGCAACTGAAATTTGGGAAAGTCTTAATAAGAAATATATTCTTGAAGATGCTGAAACTCAAAATTTGCTATTGGAAATTTTCTGAATTTTGTCATGTCTGATGAAAAAGATATTTCCTCTCAAATTCATGAATATCATGTTCTAATTGATGATCTTAAAAACGAAAATATCACCCTACCCAAAGCCTTTATTGCTGGAGCCCTAATTGAAAAACTACCCGACTCCTGAAAAGATTACAAGAAAGAACTAAAGCATAAAAGAAAACAAATGAACCTTGAAGATGTAATAATACATATCAGAATTGAAGAGAAAAATAAAGAAAGAGAGAACGGAAAGGGCCAAGGAGCTTACTTCCAAGGCAAATCTAATTGAAAGCAAGCCTTCTAAACCAAAAAAATATTTTCATAACCCAAACTTTAAATCAAGTCAGAACCCTAAGATGAGAAGAAACTCTAACTCTACTTTCAAGAAGAAAGGAAACTGTTTTGTGTGTGGCAAATCCGGACACTACTCAGCACAGTGTAGGTTCCGGAAGACTGGTGAGGCTCCATCCAAACCACAAGTTAGCCTAGTTGAGAGTGATATTATTGCTGCTATAATCTCTGAAGTAAACATGGTTGCACATAATAAGAATTGGGTGATTGATTCCGGGGCAACCCGACATATATGTGCCGACAGAGGAGCTTTCTCTTCTTACTCCTCTGTTGATGATGGTGAACAAATGTTCATGGGCAATTCGTGGCCCTCACCCGTTGTGGGTAAGGGAAAGGTGCTTCTCAAGCTCACTTCAGGGAAGATCTTTTCTCTTACAAATGTGCTTCATGTTCCTGAGATTCGTTGGAACCTCATTTTGTTTCCCTTCTTGAAAAAGATGGAGTTAAGTCTGCTTTGAATCAGATAAAATTGTAATGACTAGGAATGAACAATTTGTTGGTAAAGGGTACTGAAGTAGAGGTGGCAATTGGGTCGGGTCAGGTCGACCCGACCCAATTGCTGCTCGACTCGTATAATAATCGGGTCGGGCCGACCCAACCCGATTATTATACGGGACAAAAATTCAGACCCAGACCCGACCCAGACTTAATCGGGTCGACCCGGCCTGACCCATTTGACCCGATTATTAAGCCTTAAATATAATTTCTTTACACTATATTACTGAATTGTTTGGTGATATGGTTGGTCATCACACTAAACTCATACAATAGAGGTCACAGGTTCAAAATTGGGCTCACGCATATTTTTTGACAATTTAATTTAGGTGAAGGGGGAGGCGGTGGCGGCGGTGGAGGAGATCGGAGGGGAGGATAATGAGGAGGAGAGAGAATAATTGGGTCTGGCGGGTTCGGGTCGACCCTGTTGGCCCAAAGGCCCATCACTCTAGTTTTGATGATGATCAACTCATGTAGTTATGGTACTAATGATCTTGTATTTATTTAGTCTCAGATTCATGATCAAGATCTTAGTAGGTGTGTAGCTTCAACAAAGGATTTAAAGTCAAGTTTTGGAGCTAGCACGGTTTGATTCAAGAGCTTGTGCATCAAGACCACATCAAGTACTCAAGAGGAGTCTAGCTCTTTGGATCAAGTTTGGACCAAGTCAAGAAGATGAGAAGACTTCAAGTGAAGACTTCAAGAAGATCAAGACTTGTGTCTAGGTTTGTTTTTATAAGATTTTTTTAGATAAAATGTAAAAGATAGAATAGTTGGTGGATTGCTCAAGTATACCATATACACACACACTCTTGATTTAGATAAGTTTTCATAAAAGAATTTTTATTTTGAAAAAATACAAAAGAGTTTACATTTTAGAAAAATACCGTTTGGTTTTTGGTATTCTAGTTTACATGTTTAACCAAAACCGTATTTAGAGATTAATGTCAAAAGCATAGATATTTCACCATGTATGTGTAGTGATCATATCCATACACACTATGCTTTAAAAGAGTTTAAATATCTTGTTTTTATATTTGGAGAAGTTTGGAAAATAAGTTTTGGAAAAATCAATTTTGGAAAAATACAGTTTTTGTTTTGACCAAAATTTCCAAGTTACAAAATAGTCCAAATTATTTGTAACATGCCTTGATTTTGTGCAAGCATGTTTGTTTATCAAAGTATATTGGTAAAACTATTTTTGTAGATTTTTTATGATTTTATGGGATTTTATTTGAGCCAAAATGACCAAGTTTTCTTTCCCTAAAATCCCTGTACTGGCTTCAGCCGGTCGACCGCGCGACGTGCACAGCGTGCACGCCAGTATCTGGCTGGAGGGCCGGTCGATCGGAACGGTCGACCGACCAGAGAGCTTTGCTCTCTGGCAAGCCACGGTCGACCGGGCCGGTCGACCGACAGAGAGTCTGCTCTCTGTTCCAGAGGATCGGTCGACTGGGACGGTCGACCGCTGCCCCAACGGTCAGAAATCTGACCGTTGGCGGTCGATCGGGCAGTCGACCGTCAGGCCATCTGGCTCCCAACGGCTTGTTTTTCTAACTCTATAAATTGGGGCATTTGGGGGCTGTTTTCTATAAGATTTTAAGAAGAGATTTGGGCTAGTTTTTCCCATTCATTTCAGTGGTTATATCCACAAGTTTTAGAGCCAAATATTTCCAATCAAAAGGGGAGTTTACCAAGAGTGTTTTAAAGTGATTTCTTGAGTTTTTCCTCCACCATTTCAATCCTTGTTTTCTCACACAACACTTGAGCTATCCATTGCTATATCTACCTATAGGAGGGTTTGTTGTGAGAGGATTTTAGGTGATCAAGAGTTGTGATCACCAAAGTTCTACTTTATTCTTTGAGGAGGCGGACGAGTGCGTTCGCGGTATTTCGAGTTCGTATGTGAACTCTGTGTTTGAGGTGCGGCCTCGGCGAGCTTGTGGGCTTGCGGTGTGTACGGGACTAGAGAGTCCAAAAGTTCTAGTGGGAACTCCTTGTAGGTGTTGCGGCACCGAGTGATCCGGTGGGATCGATTATAGTGGAAATCCTTCAAGTGTGAAGGCGGGGATGTAGAGCAAGGGTGCTCGAACCTCGAAACAAATCCCTCGTGTTTGCGATTGCTCTTTCTGTCTCTCTCTCTTACTTGTTTATATCTTGCATGCTATTATTGTGTTTATCTTTATATGCTTGATATTCATTGCGTGCTTTATTGTATATGCTTGGGGATTGTTTGCTAACATTAGTTTTCAACCAAGAGAGCCAACGCGGCACCTCAACTCTTATTAAGAGGAATCTTGAGGAGTTTGTCCAGAGTCCTTCACGGAGAATTCGGCAACACTCTTGTGTTAAACTTGGTGTTTAGTGTAAGAAGTTTTAGTTTAGGTCATATAAGTTTTTTATTCCACATTTAGTGACCATAAGATTAGCCATCACCTATTCACTCCCCTCTAGGTGATTTTACAATTGGTATCAGAGCCAACTGCTCTTGATTTGGGTCTTACAACCTAGAGTTAAAGATCCTCTTTTTAGGCTAATCACAATATTTGTACACACACCATGGATTTCATGTCACCTCCCTGTAACACTCCATCCTCAGTATACGCACCCAGTTATGTATCCTGATTTTGGAGCGTATTTTTTTATTTTTTTATTTTTTATTTTTCTTATTTTTCTGTTATTTAAAATCTTACTCATATAGCAGTACTGCATGATTTGACCTTTTCGGTATTCAGATTTGACCAATTTCAGTTTCAAATATTATTTTTAATATTCTAGATTTTTCATGATTTTCTAGAATTTTTCAAAATTTAATTGTAAATCTTCAAAACCGGTGTCGACCAGTGTCGCTGACCGACTTTCGGATTTTTAATTTACAAACGGAGTTGAAAATCTAGAAACGGCTTTCACAGTATTTCTTAAAATCATGTTTTCTATCTAAATGATTTTTTTGAGAATTTTTAGAATTTATCAAAAATTTGGCCTACCCGGTGTAGACACCGTCTACAGTGGATTCCAGGATTTTTATCTTGAAAATGAGATTGAATTTCTGAAAACCGATTTCACTAAAAATCTTAAAATAATATTTCTTATTTTTGAGAATTTTTGGGGGACTTTTCGAGATACTTCATTTTTCGGGTTTTTTTGAGTTCCGGTGTTTTCCCAGATAACCGGAATTCTATCCGGATATTTTACTTTTCTCTCTCCTCGCCTAACGCGAGATCCACCAACTCTGGAATTCAACAATTAATGTGGAGACTCTCTCCATTCCGCATTTAATGTTTTGTCCTTCAAAAGAAATCAAATCAGATCAAGACACCCATGCTTTTTCGTCCTATTCTACCAACGCAACATTTGCAAGACGCGAATTTTGCTCCCGCGTCTGGGCAATTGCCAGACGCGGATTTGAATTTGAAGAGGCGCAGCCTTTTATGAGGAGAGGCAACTTTTGAATGAAACACTTGTTTCATAAAGTTGGATGGCAATATTATATAAATTTCCCCCCATGTATATATACACCCCCACCTTTTGTCTTCTCTTCTCCTTTGCATTTCTTCCTTCCTCCTCCAACAGCAAACGTAGCCACCCAAGAAAAACAGCAGCCAAGGCCTTCTTGGCCGGCCATTTTCACCCATCATCACCACCATTCCCTCCACCACTCTTCTCCTCCATCTCCTCCTCCATTTCCAACAACTATACCATCTTCTTCAACCTCTTTTCACCAAGAAACATCAAGGGAACCCATCCTCTCCATCAACTTCACCACCTTCCCCACCACCATCTACACCACCTTAGCCACCACCAAGCATATCGTCTTCTCCTCCTCGTCATCCTCTTTCCGACGAACCATAGATTCGTCCTCCGTAGCGTCGTTTGCAAAATCCCATTTTGTCAAATTGAACTATACTTGCACCATCAACCTCTCTCCTTCTCTTTTAGGGCCGGCCACCTCCTTTGGATTGGGGCCGAGCTCTTCTTCGTCGGCAACATCTCCGTTGGTTTTCCGGTAATCGTTTACGATTATTCCGGTAATCATTTAGGTGACAATTGCAACGGCAACACCAACAAAACCACCTTTCCTTCCTTTTTCTAGCTAATTAGTCGACTTACTCCTCTGTTAGTCGACTAACATTTCCACTAAGTCGACTAACTCACTTTCTAGGAAATAGTTGTGCTCTCTGGTTGACTTCTGTTAAGTCGACTTGCCTCCTTTGTTAGTCGACTAATCGCTTATATAGTCGACTTGTCCCTAAATTATAGTCGACTAATGAAAAGCCCTGGAAGTGCGTAACTCTCTGTTTCCCTGATTAGTCGACTTACCCTAACTTATTAGTCGACTAACCATTCCCTAGTCGACTTACTTATAACCCCTAGTCGACTAATTTCTGGCTAACTGCTGCGTTTGGTTTTTTCTAAACCTGCGTCTCCTCCTCTCTCTTTCCTGCGTCTCCTCCTCTCTCTTTCCTGCGTCTCTACCCTCTCTCTCTTGCGTCTCTCTCTCCGCGTTTCCCTCGTCTCTCTCTCTCTCTCTCTCTTTCTTTCTCTCCTGCTTTAAACGCGGAGATCTTAAACGCACTGATTCTCTGGACTCCAGAGCTTGGAATTTCTCGGTGTACTTCTTAAAGCTTTAGGCGAGTATTCTCGCCATCCTTCAGATTTTCATGCTTTGTCATGATTGACTAATATTACATTATTTTCCCGGCATACTTGCATGCATCATGCTACTACTTGATACTTGCCCCGCAATAACATATTGATACCTGATTTTAGATTGTCATATTTACGGGAATCTTGTACTCGCTATCCTGTATTACATACATTGACTTGAAATGACAATACTCATGACTCTTTAACTCCTGATCTTGCCAGGCACTTGTTTTCCCATAAATTGATAATTAGATAATAAATCATAAAAAGGAACAACTTGCATCGGGTCGGGGGAAATTTGCGGCTATCAATATATGTTCGTGTTTACAGTGGCACTAGGCATGTTGTGCAACTAAAATTTTCAGTCTGACATGTGGGCCTCCAGGCGACTGAGGGGAGTGCTGCCTCCCTCCTTCTTGGTACCATCTTGATAAGGGCATTCTATAAGACCCTCCTCTAGGCCTTGCGGCCGGTTCCATGCACCAGCAATGGAACGTCCTGGACCGTGGTCCCGGGCATGTACGGGACCCACTGTAAACATTGTTCGTTGATACCCCCGTTGGTTTCCAATAACAGCCTCGATTTACTCATATGTGGATGTATGTGTACTGGGACGCTACTACACATACCTAGACATACGGGTAGAACGAGTAATAAGTATAAATCATGAAAATGGCAGCATTAGATTTATTTAGGTCTTATTACTTTCACTTTATGCCTCCATTTCACGCTTACTGTAAATGTACACTCAACACAGTTTTTGATGCTTAATACTATTTGATCATATCAACACATGCATGTACTTATCTTTACATGACAGTTGGTTTTCACCTACATATTCGTTAGGGAGTTTCTGACTCCCCTGAACTTGCATGTTCAGGTTCTGAAGCTTGGATTGAAGAGGAGCCCTCCACTGAATACCAAGCTTATCTCTCGGAGCAGGCTGACCTGTCCTAACTCCTTCTGTTTCCTGAACCTTCCTGCAAGCTCGGTGATCTTCTTCTCAGCCCGTGAGCACCTTTTGCTGTACAAATTGTAAATTTTACTTTTGTACTTGGCTGTGATATAATGTGCATGTACCAATATATCACGCTCTGTGATAACTTTGTAATCCTTATGTTGGAATGTATATGGATATATGCCACGTGTTTCCGTACTCTGATTCTTGTCTGTACTGATGCTTAGCGTATATACATGAGGGTATTTCTGACCTGCGTATATACGTCGCAGTAACGTCTCCGTACCCGCCGGATCGGGGCGTTACAGGTTGGTATCAGAGCCCAGGCTCTCACACCTACAGTACAACCTAATTGCAAATTAATAGGATCTTAATTTGCAGTTGGAATTCATGAGTTTCGGTTATACATTTCAACTGCAATATACAAAGTTATCCATTCCTTCTTGATATTCCTTCCCCTGATTCCTAAAATCCATCTATCTTTTGCTTTCGCTCCTCTTTCAGACATCTTTTACCAACATAGATATGGATAGAAGGTCAGGATGTAACAACTCCGGGCAGTCACAGGACGGGCCCGCAGGGGGAACGCTGACATTCTAAGAGTTATCCAGAATATGATGGAGAATCAGCAAAGGCAGACCGAACTCCTTCAGCAAGGCTTGATAACAGCTCCTCAAGAACGAAGGCCGGGCAACGTGTCAGACTTCAGGCGGTTACAGCCGGCAATATTTACAGGAGGAGAGAGACCGCTAGATGCCGAGCAATGGCTAATCGACACCACAGATCTCTTGAAGGCAGCAAGGGTTCCAGAGGAAGATCAGGTGGAGGTCGCTAAGATACAGCTAAAAGATGTGGCTAGAAACTGGTGGCTAGCTGAAGAAGCGAGACTGGAAAAACCCATCACTTAGGACCAGTTCTCTAAGAGCTTTTATGATAGATTCTTCCCTACTACAGCTCAGAAGGAGATGGAAGAACAATTCATCCGACTTCAACAATGGAATCGATCTGTTGATGAATATGCTGCTGAGTTCTTAAGGCTGAGTCGTTTTTCTCCGTATATGATAGCCGACGAAGAGAAACGGGCAAGCAGATTTCAGCAGGGCTTACAAATGGATATCCAAGTCCTTTTAATTCCCCAACAGCTGAAGACATATTCCCAGGTCCTCACTGTAGCTCGAGAGGTGGAACGAGGATTGGAGAAGAAGAATCTTGATCAGAGGAGGAAACAGGCCATGAAGAGGCCATTCCAGCAATTGGGCGGAGAGGTCCAGTCAGAGCTGCAAAAGCCCCGATGTTTAGAAGACCATTTCGACCAGCCCCTCTTCAGATAACTCAACCACTTCCTATATGTGCTTATTGCAAGAGGACAGGCCACACTCAGCAAGAGTGTCGTAGGGCCAACGGATTATGCCTGGCATGTGGATCTGGTGATCACACAATAGAAGGCTGTCCCCATAAGAGAACTGGGATGGTGAACCGAACCCTACCGGCACTTCCTGCACCTATTGGACAGAGGAATCCAGGGCCGATGGTCGAAAGGGCCCCTCCCCCTCCACAACAACAGGTTTTTCGCCCAGCTCCTAGGGGAGGAAGAACAACAACAGGTCGTGGAAGAGGACGGGCCTACAACTTGACAGCGGAAGAGGCCCAAACTTCTGGAGAAGTGGTGACAGGTAAGATCATGGTGCACTCTAAACCTGTCTTAGCCCTCTTTGATTCTGGCGCTTCTCATTGTTACATATCAGATAGTTTCACTGCCTTGCACTCTATACCTGTTGAATATTTAGACCACCAGTGGGAGATTAGTACCGGTAATGGGGTGGTCATCTCTAATAGAATTTGTGTAGAATGTCCAGTGGAATTGTGTAACAGGACATTAGCAGTGGATATGCTCGTGCTGGATACTAAAGGGTACGATGTAATCTTAGGCATGACTTGGCTTAGCAAATACCATGCGGTTATTGATTGTAGAAACAAGAAAGTTATTTTCAGAATACCGCTTCAGCCTGAGTTCCAATTTG
The DNA here is from genome assembly GCA_038442645.1 of Agave tequilana. Classification (NCBI taxonomy): domain Eukaryota; kingdom Viridiplantae; phylum Streptophyta; class Magnoliopsida; order Asparagales; family Asparagaceae; genus Agave; species Agave tequilana. The sequence goes on from JAVJIF010009867.1 coordinate 42,612, forward strand.
AAGGAGAACCTAAGCCTGCAAAGGGTAAAACACAGATGACTGCTGCTGAGATCCAGGAAAAGAGAGTACCAGTTTGGAATGAGTTTCTAGAAGTATTTAATGAGATCTCAGGACTTCCACCATTTAGAGTAATTGAGTTCTCTATTGATATCATTCCGGGCACAGTCCCAATATCTAAAGCTTCATACAGAATGGCGCCCACTGAATTAGAAGTTCTAAAGAAGCAGTTACAGGAATATTCTGACAAGAGATTGATTAGACCAAGTACTTCACCATGGGGAGCTCCAGTGCTACTGGCCAACAAGAAAGATGGTGGTTAGCGGTTGTGTATAGACTACAGAGAATTAAACAAAGTTACCATCAAGAATAAGTATCCCTTACCAAGAATTGATGACCTTTTTGATCAACTTCATGGGGCCCGGGTGTTTTCAAAGTTGGATTTACAATCGGGTTATCACCAACTAAAGTGAAGAAAGAAGATATTCCGAAGACAGCATTCCGAACTCGCTATGGTCATTACGAGTTTCTAGTCATGCCCTTCGGAGTAACCAATGCCCAGCTGTCTTTATAGATTTGATGAACCGAGTTTTCTCGCCATATTTAGACCTGTTTGTCGTGGTGTTCATCGACGATATCTTGATATATTCAAAAACGATAGAGAGCATGCAGAACACTTGAGAATAGTGCTACAGACTCTCTGGCAGGAACAACTTTATGCAAAGGAAAGCAAGTGTGAGTTCTTAGACCGTATAGCTTTCTTGGGTCATGTAGTTTCAGAAGGAGGAATTTCAGTCGACCCTAATAAGGTCCAGGCAGTAAAAGATTGGCCAATCCCAAGGACAGTAACAGAAATTAAAAGCTTTATTGGATTAGCCGGATATTACAGAAGATTTGTACAAGACTTCTCCAAAATCGCAGCCCCATTAACAAAGCTCACCAGAAAGGGAGAAAGGTACCTATGGTCAGAAGAATGTACTGCAGCATTTGAACAATTGAAGAAAAGACTAATTTCAGCTCCAATCTTGAAGACTCCCTCGGGAACAGGAGGGATGGTTATATATAGTGATGCATCCGGAAAAGGCCTAGGACGTGTATTAATGCAGCATGGTCATGTCATAGCTTATGCATCCAGGCAATTGAAACCACATGAGAGAAATTACCCAACCCATGACTTAGAAGTGGCAGCGGTAATATTTGCATTGAAGATCTGGGACACTACCTTCTGGGGGACAAAGTATTAATCTATACTGATCATAAGAACCTTAAGTATATCTTCACACAGAAAGAATTAAACATGAGGCAAAGGCGGTGGCTTAAATTGATGGCCGACTATGACATAGACTTACAATAGCACCCTGGTAAGGATAATACAGTCCCAGATGCATTAAGCAGGAGACCAGAGAATAAAGTATTATTACAACTTACTCGACAGAAGGAATTGCTTCGGGAAATCATGAAGTTGGACTTGATGCTAATACAAGGAGCTGATGAGTCAGGTCAACTAATGACCTTCCAGATTCAACCGACCCTGATAAGTGAAATTAAGGAAGCCCAAAAGGGAGACCCCAGACTACAGAAATTCAGGGCTCAAGTAGAAGCTGGATTGAGGACAGATATCTGTGTTCATTCGGATGGTGCACTTTATTTTGGTAACAGAATCTGTGTACCACAAGGGGAAGTTCGGCAGAAAGTTTTGGCAGAGGCTCACAATTCGGCTTATTCCATACACCCAGGAGGAAATAAAATGTATCAAGACTTGAAGCAGAAGTTTTGGTGGAATGCCATGAAGAGGGAGATAGCCCAGTATGTGACAAAATGCTTGGTTTGTCAGCAAATAAAGGTAGAACATCAAGAACAGCTGGACTTCTATAACCGTTGCCGATACCCGAATGGAAGTGGGAACATATCACCATGGATTTTGTTACAGCTCTTCCCCGTAGTCCTAAGGGTAACAATGCAGTATGGTAATCGTTGATCGCCTCACAAAAGCAGCTCACTTTCTACCCTTCAGAGTAGGTCAGTCAACAGAAGTTCTTGCAGATAAATATATGAAAGAAATCGTTCGTCTGCATGGAATTCCAGTTAGCATCGTGTCAGATAGAGACACGAGATTCCGATCACATTTCTGGGAAAGTCTCCAAGAAAATTTAGGGACTCGTCTGAAATTCAGTACCTCATATCATCCCCAGACAGATGGACAATCTGAACGAACTATCCAAATCCTTGAAGACATGTTACGAGCCTGCATGATAGAATTTAAAGGGTCATGGGAAGACTATATTCATTTGGTAGAATTCTCTTATAATAACAGCTATCAGGCCAGTATCAAGATGGCACCATTTGAAGCACTATATGGCAGGAAATGCAGGTCACCAATATGTTGGGATGAAGTCGGCGAAAGAAGACTTATGGGACCAAATATTCTAGTTCAGACAACAGATAAAGTCCGAATTATCAGAGATCATCTCCGGGCAGCACAGAGCCGACAGAAGAGTTGGGCAGACACTAATAGAAGACTGTTGGAATTCAGAACAGGTGATCATGTATTTTTAAGGATATCACCAACCAAAGGGGTAATCCGATTCGGTACTCGCGGAAAACTTAGCCCAAGATACATCGGCCCATTTGAAATTTTGGATCATGTGGGAGATGTGGCTTACCGATTGGCATTGACCCCATCTTTAGAAGGAGTACATAATGTATTCCATGTATCACAATTGAGGAAGTATGTCAAGGATGAAAGTCACATTCTAGATCACTCAGAATTAGAACTGCAACCAGATTTATCCTACAAGGAGCAGCCGACGGCCATTCTGGATAGAAGTGTCAAAACATTGAAAAATCGGGCAATACCATTGGTACTGGTTTCTTGGAATAGACATGCCCCAGGAGAAGCTACATGGGAACGAGAGGATATTATTCGTGAACGTTACCCCCAACTCTTTCCATCTTAGTTGGTAAAATTCCTTGCCCCTATTCTTTCACATCCCCATTATCGAAATTTCGAGGACGAAATTTTTTGATAAGGTGGATGGATTGTAACACCCCATCCTCAGTATACGTACCCAGTTATGTATCCTGATTTTTGGAGCGTATTTTTTATTTTTTATTTTTTATTTTTCTTATTTTTCTGTTATTTAAAATCTTACTCATATAGCAGTACTGTATGATTTGACCTTTTCAGTATTCAGATTTGACCGATTTCAGTTTCAAATATTATTTTTTAATATTCTAGATTTTTCATGATTTTCTGAAATTTTTCAGAATTCAATTGTAAATCTTCAAACCGGTGTCGACCAGTGTCGCTGACCGACTTTCGGATTTTTAATTTACAAACGGAATTGAAAATCTAGAAATGACTTTCACAGTATTTCTTAAAATCATGTTTTCTATCTAAATGATTTTTTTGAGAATTTTTAGAATTTATCAAAAATCTGGCCTACCCGGTGTAGATACCGTCTACAGTGGATTCCAGGATTTTTATCTTGAAAATGAGATTGAATTTCTGAAAACCGATTTCACTAAAAATCTTAAAATAATATTTCTTATTTTTGAGAATTTTTGGGGGACTTTTCGAGGTACTTCATTTTTCGGGTTTTTTTGAGTTCCGGTGTTTTCCCAGATACCGGAATTCTATCCGGATATTTTACTTTTCTCTCTCCTTCTCTAACGCGAGATCCACCAACTCTGGAATTCAACAATTAATGTGGAGACTCTCTCCATTCCGCATTTAATGTTTTGTCCTTCAAAAGAAATCAAATCAGATCAAGACACTCATGCTTTTTCGTCCTATTCTACCAACGCAACATTTGCAAGACGCGAATTTTGCTCCCGCGTCTGGGCAATTGCCAGACGCGGATTTGAATTTGAAGAGGCGCAGCCTTTTATGAGGAGAGGCAACTTTTGAATGAAACACTTGTTTCATAAAGTTGGATGGCAATATTATATAAATTTCCCCCCATGTATATATACACCCCCCCTTTTGTCTTCTCTTCTCCTTTGCATTTCTTCCTTCCTCCTCCAACAGCAAACGTAGCCACCCAAGAAAAACAGCAGCCAAGGCCTTCTTGGCCGGCCATTTTCACCCATCATCACCACCATTCCCTCCACCACTCTTCTCCTCCATCTCCTCCTCCATTTCCAACAACTATACCATCTTCTTCAACCTCTTTTCACCAAGAAACATCAAGGGAACCCATCCTCTCCATCAACTTCACCACCTTCCCCACCACCATCTACACCACCTTAGCCACCACCAAGCATACCGTCTTCTCCTCCTCGTCACCCTCTTTCCGACGAACCATAGATTCGTCCTCTGTAGCGTCGTTTGCAAAATCCCATTTTGTCAAATTGAACTATACTTGCACCATCAACCTCTCTCCTTCTCTTTTAGGGCCGGCCACCTCCTTTGGATTGGGGCCGAGCTCTTCTTCGTCGGCAACATCTCCGTTGGTTTTCCGGTAATCGTTTACGATTATTCCGGTAATCATTTAGGTGACAATTGCAACGGCAACACCAACAAAACCACCTTTCCTTCCTTTTTCTAGCTAATTAGTCGACTTACTCCTCTGTTAGTCGACTAACATTTCCACTAAGTCGACTAACTCACTTTCCAGGAAATAGTTGTGCTCTCTGGTTGACTTCTGTTAAGTCGACTTGCCTCCTTTGTTAGTCGACTAATCGCTTATATAGTCGACTTGTCCCTAAATTATAGTCGACTAATGAAAAGCCCTGGAAGTGCGTAACTCTCTGTTTCCCTGATTAGTCGACTTACCCTAACTTATTAGTCGACTAACCATTCCCTAGTCGACTTACTTATAACCCCTAGTCGACTAATTTCTGGCTAACTGCTGCGTTTGGTTTTTTCTAAACCTGCGTCTCCTCCTCTCTCTTTCCTGCGTCTCCTCCTCTCTCTTTCCTGCGTCTCTACCTTCTCTCTCTTGCGTCTCTCTCTCCGCGTTTCCCTCGTCTCTCTCTCTCTCTTTTTCTTTCTCTCCTGCTTTAAACGCGGAGATCTTAAACGCACTGATTCTTTGGACTCCAGAGCTTGGAATTTCTCGGTGTACTTCTTAAAGCTTTAGGCGAGTGTTCTCGCCATCCTTCAGATTTTCATGCTTTGTCATGATTGACTAATATTACATTATTTTCCCGGCATACTTGCATGCATCATGCTACTACTTGATACTTGCCCCGCAATAACATATTGATACCTGATTTTAGATTGTCATATTTACGGGAATCTTGTACTCGCTATCCTGTATTACATACAGTGACTTGAAATGACAATACTCATGACTCTTTAACTCCTGATCTTGCCAGGCACTTATTTTCCCATAAATTGATAATTAGATAATAAATCATAAAAAGGAACAACTTGCATCGGTCGGGGAAAATTTGCGGCTATCAATATATGTTCGTGTTTACAGTGGCACTAGGCATGTTGTGCAACTAAAATTTCCAGTCTGACCTGTGGGCCTCCAGGCGACTGAGGGGAGTGCTGGCTCCCTCCTTCTTGGTACCATCTTGATAAGGGCATTCTATAAGACCCTCCTCTAGGCCTTGCGGCCGGTTCCATGCACCAGCAATGGAACGTCCTGGACCGTGGTCCCGAGCATGTACGGGACCCACTGTAAACATTGTTCGTTGATACCCCCGTTGGTTTCCAATAACAGCCTCGATTTACTCATATGTGAATGTATGTGTACTGGGACGCTACTACACATACCTAGACATACGGGTAGAACGAGTAATAAGTATAAATCATGAAAATGGCAGCATTAGATTTATTTAGGTCTTATTACTTTCACTTTATGCCTCCATTTCACGCTTACTGTAAATGTACACTCAACAAAGTTTTTGATGCTTAATACTGTTTGATCATATCAACACATGCATATACTTATCTTTACATGATAGTTGGCTTTCACCTACATATTCGTTAGGGAATTTCTGACTCCCCTGAACTTGCATGTTCAGGTTCTGAAGCTTGGATTGAAAAGGAGCCCTCCACTGAAGACCAAGCTTATCTCTCGGAGCAGGCTGACCTGTCCTAACTCCTTCTGTTTCCTGAACCTTCCTGCAAGCTCGGGGATCTTCTTCTCAGCCCGTGAGCACCTTTTGCTGTACAAATTGTAAATTTTACTTTTGTACTTGGCTGTGATATAATGTACATGTACCAATATATCACGCTCTGTGATAACTTTGTAATCCTTATGTTGGAATGTATATGGATATATGCCACGTGTTTCCGTACTCTGATTCTTGTCTGTACTGATGCTTAGCGTATATACGTGAGGGTATTTCTGACCTGCGTATATACGTCGCAGTAACGTCTCCGTACCCACCGGATCGGGGCGTTACACTCCCACTTTTGACATTTCTAACATCCAAATATGGAAGGTGAAGATGTTCTTATACCTCAAAGCCTTAGGGATTCATATTTATTTTGCCACCACTAAAGATTCATATTGTTTAAATGGCAAAAATATTGAGGCTAACTCAAAAGCCCTACATGCTTTAAGTCTACCCTAAATGATGTTTATTTATCTAGGGTTGCTAATCTTGATTCGGCTTGTAGTTTGGAACACCCTCAACTCCCTTGGCGAAAAAGATCTATATTATGCGGGGAGCGATTCGGATGTTGGAAGCAACACCTCCAACTTGTGCTACATGGTCCAAGTGGATAACCCCTTGAGGTAACTACTGAATCCGAGGTAGAAGATAATGACATATCATATGATGAACTTGCTTCATTTTGTCAACAACTATTAGAGAAATATGACATGCTTAGAAAAGATAATAAAAATTTGAAAAAGAATTTTGATTGCATGTCAAAAGAAAGGATTCTTTTCAAATGAGATTTGAAAATGCTTTAAAAGAAAATGAGTCTTTTAAAACTAAGATTGCATGTTTTGAAAAAGAAAATGAAAATTTGAAAAATGAAAATATTTTCTTGATGTCTAAATTGAATGATTTATGTGAAGGAAATATGTTTTTGAAAAATGAAATTATCTTGGTGAAAAAACAAAAGGAAATTGCTTTGCAAGAATATAACTCTTTAAAAAGAAAAATGATTGAAAAAGAAAAGGAAAAAGTTTCTAAAAATAAGAAAAATGATTCTCATTCTCATCATGCTTTACATGCTACCATAAATGAAATGAGATTAAATTTTTGAAAAATAAAATAAATTGTTTGAGCTCAACTTTGAGCACATGTGCATTTAATCATAAGAAGTTGGAGTCCTTGTTTTCAAAGAAACAAGCTCCACAAGTTCATGCACATCATCCTCATCATGCATATGCTTATGTTGCACGTCACAATCACACTCACACTCATATGCATCCTAAGGTGTATAAATGTACACATTGTGGCCGCAAAGGCCATTTAGCAAAATTTTGTTATGATAAGATACATCATTTAAATTTTGCTAAGAAAAATGTCTGGGTCCCTTACAAAGCTAACCCCCAAGGACCCAAGAAAAAATGGGTACCAAAGTCTCCACCTTTTGTATTTGATGTAGGTGAGGGCTCTCACAAGACGTGAGAGATTTGGTGCCTTGATGGTGGATGCACATGGTCTTGATGGACACACATTTGATGCATCGCTATCAAGGAGGTTTGGTGGGACAACCACCATGTTTTGGAGATTTGGAGCATAGTTCCTTCGTTTGGTAACTATCTCTAAAACTCTTAATTTATTTACATGCTTTTTCATATGTAATATTTTTAGCATGTTCATGTTTTATTTGTTTTTGTGCTTCATGTAGTAAATACTAGTTTAAATGTAGTTTTTATTAAAACTTGAATTTATACATGTACAAGTAGTGAGCAATAAATTGATTCATATATGTTTGCACTTCATTGTTCATTTGTACTCACTATATGCACATGTATAGCCTAGTTTTGATGATTTCCTCATTTACACTTGTTATTGCCTATTTTCATGTTTTACTTCATGTATATGTATTTTGTATTCAAATCTAATAAATATACATGTATACCCCTTGAGTCATTTGTCTTCATGCACTTTATATTATGGACTCTTTTTATGTTTGGGATATGTATGCATATTGTTAGTTTTGGATAAATCATACATATACCTAGAAGTTATGTTTCAATGAAAAATAATTTTTCATTTTGTTTTGTTTGATAAAATGATATTTGCTATGAGCCTTATTGACTATTTTCATGAAATGCTAATTACATGATTTTTGAACACTCACACTTTCTTTTTTTATTCATGACTTTGTTTCATGATTATTTTTGAGCTTTATAGACTTCGAGTGTTGAATTTTGTGTATTTGGTATAATTCATGAAAAACACACGTTTTGATGTTTTTGAAGGATCTTTAACTAGTTTTTCAAAAATTATTTTAACTAGTTATTTTTCTTCATTTAGTAACTATGAGTTATATACTTGATCTCAATTGGTATTTTCATTTTGTATATACTCATATTTTGTTTCCTATATATGTATGCTTCATTTCAAATAATATCAATTTCCATTGGTATTCTCTTTTCATACATATATATGATTTATATGTGCTTGCTTTACAATTGTTTTACATATTTAAAAAGCACAAAGTTTGCTTATGCTAAGATTACTTCAAATCTTGTTTTTCAATTGATTTTTCAATTGATATTTTTATAATAATGCATAAGCTTAAAAGAAAATTGATCATTATTTTTTTAAATTGGTATCAATATGTTTCAAATTTATTATAAATTTCAATTGGTATCAAGATGTTTTAAGAAAATTCAAAATTGTAATGTTTATTTACAATGGTATTTTAAAATTTGACTACAATTGGTATAAAATTTTTTGTTTACAAGATATCTCAAAATTTGTTTTATTGAGAAAAATTCAAAATTTTGTTTTAATAAGAAACATTTAAAAATGTTTTGATTTGTATTGCATATATGCAAGGAGAGCTTAACATCTCTTCTACATATAGATTCATATTGAGTGTATCTTATATTGAGGAGCTTGACAACTCTTCTTTATGTGGTACACGTGTATAGGGGGAGCTTCACATCTCCTCTTATGCATTACAGATTATGTGTCATGTGAATTAGGGCTTGTCATCCCTTCTTCGTGTAATGCATATATGTAGGGAAGCTAACTTAGCGTCTTCCTCTTCATGAATGTATATCGCATATAATCTTTTATTGATTTGTTTGATGTTACCCCTTTATTGATTCTATGTTTCGGACAAGAAGGGGGAGAAAAATTGTTGATTTTGTTTTTACTTTAACCCCTTGTTGATGATTGACAAAAAGGGGGGAAGTATTTTAGTATATATGCATGTTTTCCTTACTTTATTCATAAAGGGGGAGAAGTATTTATGTTTATGCATATATATGTTTTATGTTGCAAATAGGAGAAAAAGAATTTGATGAGTTTTATGCTTGATTGGCATGTTTATCTCCTTACATTTGCATACATGTATGAGCTTTCATTGCATATTTATTGTTTATTTGTTATGCATGAGTTAAGGGGGAGCTTCTTTAAGGCTTTACTTTAATCCATGCATATATAACTTCATGAGTTTTGTCATCATCAAAAAGGGGGAGATTGTTGGCCCAAAGGCCCATCACTCTAGTTTTGATGATGATCAACTCATGTAGTTATGGTACTAATGATCTTGTGTTTATTTAATCTCAGATTCATGATCAAGATCTTAGTAGGTGTGTAGCTTCAACAAAGGATTTAAAGTCAAGTTTTTGAGCTAGCACGGTTTGATTCAAGAGCTTATGCATCAAGATCACATCAAGTACTCAAGAGGAGTCTAGCTCTTTAGATCAAGTTTGGACCAAGTCAAGAAGATGAGAAGACTTCAAGTGAAGACTTCAAGAAGATCAAGGCTTGTGTCTAGGTTTGTTTTTAAAAGATTTTTTTAGATAAAGTGTAAAGGATAAAATAGTTGGTGGATTGCTCAAGTATACCATATACACACACACAATCTTGATTTAGATAAGTTTTCATAAAAGAATTTTTATTTGAAAAAATACAAAAGAGTTTACATTTTAGAAAAATACCGGTTTGGTTTTTGGTATTCTAGTTTACATGTTTAACAAGAACCGTATTTAGAGCTTAATGTCAAAAACATAGATATTTCACCATGTATGTGTAGTGGATCATATCCATACACACTATACTTTAAAAGAGTTTAAATATCTTGTTTTGTATTTGGAGAAGTTTAGAAAAATAAGTTTTGGAAAAATCAATTTGGAAAAATACAGTTTTTGTTTTTGACCAAAATTTCCAAGTTACAAAAATAGTCCAAATTATTTGTAACATGTCTTGATTTTGTGCAAGCATGTTTGTTTATTAAAATATACTGGTAAAACTATTTTTGTAGATTTTTTATGATTTTATGGGATTTTATTTGAGCCAAAATGACCAAGTTTTCTTTCCCTAAAATCCCTGAACTGGCTTCAGCCGATCGACCGGGCGGTCGACCGCGCGACGTGCACAGCGTGCACGCGAGTATCTGGCTGGAGGGCCGGTCGACCGGAACGGTCCACGGTCGACCAGGCCGGTCGACTGACAGAGAGTCTGCTCTCTGTTCCAGAGGATCGGTCGACCGGGACGGTCGACCGCTGCCCCAACGATCAGAATCTGACCGTTGGCGGTCGACCGGGTAGTCGACCGTCAGGCCATCTGGCTCCTAACGGCTAGTTTTTCTAACTCTATAAATTGGGGCATTTGGGGGCTGTTTTCTATAAGATTTTAAGAAGAGTTTTGGGCTAGTTTTTCCCATTCATTTCAATGGTTATATCCACAAGTTTTAGAGCCAAATATTTTCAATCAAAAGGGAGTTTACCAAGAGTGTTTTAAAGTGATTTCTTGAGTTTTTCCTCCACCATTTCAATCCTTGTTTTCTCACACAACACTTGAGCTATCCATTGCTATATCTACCTATAGGAGGGTTTGTTGTGAGAGGATTTTAGGTGATCAAGAGTTGTGATCACCAAAGTTCTATTTTGTTCTTTGAGGAGGCGGACGAGTGCGTTCGCGGTGTTTCGAGTTCGTGTGTGAACTCCGTGTTTGAGGTGCGGCCTCGGCGAGCTTGTGGGCTTGCGGTGTGTACGGGACTAGAGAGTCCAAGAGTTCTAGTGGGAACTCCTTGTAGGTGTTGCGGCACCGAGTGATCCGATGGGATCGATTATAGTGGAAATCCTTCAAGTGTGAAGGCGGGGATGTAGAGCAAGGGTGCTCGAACCTCGAAACAAATCCCTCGTGTTTGCGATTGCTCTTTCTGTCTCTCCCTTACTTGTTTATATCTTGCATGCTATTATTGTGTTTATCTTTATATGCTTGATATTCATTGTGTGCTTTATTGTATATGCTTGGGGATTATTTGCTAACATTAGTTTTCAACCAAGAGAGCCAACGCGGCACCTCAACTCTTATTTAGAGGAATCTTGAGGGGTTTGTCCAGAGCCCTTCACGGGGAATTCGGCAACACTCTTGTGTTAAACTTGGTGTTTAATGTAAAAAGTTTTAGTTTAGGTCATATAAGTTTTTAATTCCGCATTTAGTGACCATAAGATTAGCCATCACCTATTCACCCCCCTCTAGGTGATTTTACAGACCCGACCTATTTAATAATCGGGTTAGATAGGTCGACCCGATTACGACCCAAACCCAATTAGCCCAAACCCAGACCCGCTAACTCCGGGTCGGGTCTGGCGGGTTGCGACCCGTCTGCCATCCCTATACTGTAGTCAGGATTTATTTATGCTGAATGTACTTAAAATCATGAATGAAAATGCATCTACTTCTTCTGCTTACATGATTGACTCTTGTGATCTTTGGCATGGTAGGTTAGGACATGTTGATTTTTCTTACATTATAAAAGTGAAAGATATAGGTCTCTTGCATAATGTAACTATATCTGATCATGACAAATGTGAAATATGCGTTGAATCTAAATACACTAAGAAATCATGCAAAAGTGTACAAAGAGAATCTGATTTGCTTGAGCTTATTCATAGTGATCTTGGTGACTTTAAAAATAACTTAATTAGAGGTGGTAAAAGATTATATATCACCTTTATTGATGACTGTTCTAGATATACAGTAGTCTATCTGTTAAGATCTAAAGATGAAGCCTTTAGAATGTTTCTAAAATATAAATCAGAAGTTGAAAATCAACTAAATAAGAAATCCAAGAGATTGAGATCGGATAGAGGTGGTAAATATGAGCTTAAACAAATTAATGAACTTTGTCAACAACATGGCATAATTCATAAGATTACCCCTCCATATTCACCTGAATCTAATGGTGTTGCTGAAAGAAAAAATAGAACACTCAAAAATATGATGAATATTATGCTTATAAGTTCTGGTGCACCTCTGAACCTGTGGGGGAGGCTATACTCTCTGCTTGTCATATTCAAAATAGAATACCCTACATTAAAACCAGCATAATCTCATATGAAATCTGGAAAGGACATGCACCAAACTTAAACTATTTAAAAGTGTTGGGGTGCCTAACTAAAGTTCTTCTACCTGAACCCAAAAGAAAGAAACTAGGACCCGAAACTTTTAACTGTATGTTTATTGGTTATGCCCATCATAGTGCTTCATATAGGTTTCTTGTGACTAGAAGTGATAATAATGTTATAGAGATTAACACTATTGTTGAAACTAAAAATGCAAAATTCTTTGAGCATGTTTTTCCATTGAAAACTCATGTTGATAAACCTTCTCATGCTTCATCATCTAGTCATGCACAAGAATCTGATAATAATGAAGAGACTGAACTAAGAAGAAGTAAAAGAGTTAGAAAAGAAACTAACTATGGTAAAGATTTCTATACATTTCTTGTTGGTGATGACCCTCTCACTTATAAAGAGGCTATCTCTTCTCCGGATGCTCCATCTGGAAAGAGGCTATTAATAATGAATTAGAATCCATATTATCAAATCACACTTGAAAACTTGTTGATTTGCCACCAGGTGCAAAACCAATTGGATGCAAATAGATTTTAAAAGAAAACTAGAACCTGATGGGTCTTTGGATAAATTTAAAGCTAGATTGATTGCTAAAAGATACACTCAAAAGAAAGACTTTGATTATTTTGATATATTTGCTCCTATGACTAGAATTGCATCTATTAGAGCTTTGTTTGTTTTAGCATCTATTCATAAGCTTGTGATACATCAAATGAATGTTAAAATTGCATTCCTAAATGGAGAACTGGAAGAAGAAATATACATTGACCAACCTGAAGGTTATCTGACAATAGAAAATAAACACAAAGTCTGCAAACTTGTAAAATCTTTATATGGTTTAAAACAAGCACCCAAATAATGTCATGATAAATTTAATAGTGTTCTTGTTTCCTATGGTTATCAGATTAATGAGGCTGATAAATGTATCTATACTAAATTGAGGATAATGTTGGTGTTATCATATGTTTATATGTTGATGATATGCTTATATTTGGTACAAACTTAGAAATTGTAAATGACACCAAATCATTTTTGTCCTCTAATTTTGATATGAAAGACATCGGTGAAGTTGATGTGATCTTAGGAATTAAAATAATTAGAGATTCTGATCGTATCATGCTTTCACAAGGACACTATATAGAAAGAATGTTGAAAAGATTTAGTCATTTTGACTGCACTCCTGTTTCCACACCTTATGATGGCAACATTCACTTAAGAAAGAATAAAGAAGAAAGTGTCACAATCTAAGTGTGCACAAATCATTGATAGTTTGCTGCACTTGATGAATTATACATGACCTGACATTGCTTATGCCGTGGGACGACTTAGTCGTTACACTCACCGTCCTAATAAAGACTATTGGACAGCATTATATCGAGTGCTAAAGTATCTGAAATGAACTATTAATTATATTTTGAAATATTGTGGCTTTCCTTCTGTTTCAGAGGGATACTCAGATGCTAAATGGATCTCTGATTCTGATGAGTTAAAGTCTACAAGTGGATATGTGATCACACTTGGTGGGGGTGCGGTGTCTTGGAAATCATCCAAGCAAACCGTCACAGCTCGCTCCACTATGAAGTTGAGTTTGTTGCCTTAGAGAAGATAGGTACTGAAGCTGAGTGGCTCAGAAATCTTTTGATTGATATACCAATTTGAAAGAGACCAGCTCCGTCTGTGTCTATTCATTATGATAACCAAGGTACTATTGCTAAATCTAAGAATAAAATATACAATGAAAAGAGTAGGCATATACGCCTAAGACATAAAATTGTGAAGCAGCTGCTAGATGATGGGATCATATCTCTGACTATGTTACGTCAGAGCTTAATATAAGTGATCCATTTACCAAACCATTAGGGAGAAAACTAGTGGAGAATACATCGAGGTGAATGGGACTCATGTCCATAACAAATAATCAAAAATAATAGTAACCCAACTTATATGATTGATGAACTTATGAAGTAGGTTCATATGGGTAATAACAAATCATTGTTGACTTGGAGATGCACTATCATTATTTTATTATTGAGAAGTCCCTTCCTATGATGTAGATAGTACAAATTGCAATGTGCAAAGGATGAGCATTAGCTCTTAATGGATTACCATAGTTCTTATTGGGTAGTGTGTTTAATTGCAATGCACACTTAATGAATCCACCTATATGAGTGTGGAAGTGGGGCCGCTTCCTATGAGAATGTAGACATATTCTCTAGAGCGCTCATGAATATCCAGGTAGCGCGCATGGCCGATTCGCGCCAACCCGTTTTGAACAGCTCGGTTTTATGAATGATATGTAGGTAGTAGGTCAATGATCCATAATTAAGAAGATTGGTTCATAGAAATTTATGTTTCACCAACTTCCTATGGGACACACCTACATATCCTAAGTAGTGGTTCATAAACCAAAAGTCACCATTATTGATGCATTGAGTTCTTATGTTTCATCCTCTTCTCTCTTGTTCCTATTATCCTTCCTTTTAATTTTGAAATAGTATGTGATTGTTAGTATTTTGAGGGTATTTCAAAATTAAGTAAAGTTCCTTTAGTCCCACATTGAATAGGAAAAGAACTCTTTAGTGTTTATATATGGAGTCTCTTTTATGATGGGTTGTGTGGGATAGAAACTAGGGGTGCTCGCGCGCACACAAGCCCATTGAGGCCCAGTGAAGAAAATTGGGTTACCGGATACTGAAAACCTTAATGCGCATGTGCGCCCGCGTCGCATGCGCAGGGGGGTGCAAATTCGGGTTTTAAAGCTTCCATGTCCTGTCACGTCAGCTTTCTTCCCAAGTTCTACAGTGACACTTTCCAAGGTAATTTTATTTCTCTGCACAAAGAAAGATAAGGTAATTTTATTTCTCTGCACAAGGAAAGATTTCTTCCTCTGTCCAAGGATTATATCTCTACCCAAGAATTTTCTAATGATGTAAAACTCTCTTTATAAAGGATTTATTCCCTGCTCTCAAAAACAGAACTCAACAATCTTCTTCCTCTCTGAAATTTCTTAAACTCTTCAGTTCTTTCTTGCATCTCTGGAGGAAACAAAATCGAGTTGTTCGAGGGTCTGTGCATTGCGAGTGCACGCTTGCAGGGCCAGCGATCGTTGAATCTTGGAGGGTAGGCTGCCATCTACCTTGCTGCACGAGATACTCTCTCAGAGGGGTGCGATCTACTTTTATTGACAGTGCTCCGCACGCCTTGATCAAAATAGAGAAGTTTCTTCCTTCTTAAAAGTTTAATTTAAATAACTTAGCAGTATTTCATACATTATTTTCCAACACTAAAATCTCTTGTCAGTCTAATCTACTTATATGTAACCCCCGAATATTACTCCCGCATCTTTCTATTGCTCCTCTTAGACTCATAGTAGAACACCGTGCACACCATTTGCGAGTAAATATTAAGCAACAAAGCAAATTAACCACAGCCAATCCCCTTCTTTGTTGAGCTCCATCATTAATTTGATCCTTAATCATCCCAAAGCTATAGCTACCAGCAAAAAACCTTCAAACACCATCAAGATGATTGCAATGACAAACCCCCGTGCTCTTCCCTCTTCCAACACCGAGATCACCACCCCCATCGACCACCCCATCGCCAAGTAGACGTACGAGACTCGTGCCAAGATAATCACCAGGCAAGCCAGCGCGCTCTGCCATATTGAATTGCTCGAGTTGAGCACCAGAGCTGCGATCAGGGACACGGACAGCACAGTGTAGCCTATGTAAAGCAGAGTGAAGTAGACTTGAGTCAAGAACGAGGCCTTCCATGATTCTTTGATCCATGATTGCAGGTCGTGTGATGTCAGTTGCTTGCCAGAGCTGGACAATGAAATCTAGGAGCAAAGAGTTGATGGAAACATGGCTGCCCAATGAGAGGAGAAGAGAGCTTGGGATGAAGGGATCATGAGCTTCTTGTTTTTACTGGGATGAGCAAGGCTTGTGTTAGGGTTCATATCACACTCAGTTGCTTACACGAATCCATCGGTTATTCTGAAATTTGTTTGAGTATTTAACACAAGATCCTGGTTTATAAAGAAGATGGTATTCATGTTTAAATTAAAAACAGTTTCTTGTGTGAATACTCCTCCACCTTAATTCAGTTGACAAAGTTGTATGTATTCTCTCTTTTGTTCTGTAATTATCTACGTGCATGTAGAATATGTCAGAGTGCAACTCCAATCTAATTGGGATTTTTCCATTTTTTGTAAGATTAATTTGACTAAGATTATAGGTTATTCAAATCATCAATAATGATATAAACAACAAGAATTGGTTACACTTAATTAAGAGAGTAATTTGCCGTTATACAATCAAAGAGTAAGACTCTAAAATTCCTTCATAGAGAATTTTCAAAAATAGAAGGAAGAAAAATGTACTCAACAGATAATGAAGTAAACTGTCTAACAATCTGAGGCTGTTTTCAGTAAACTCGCTCCAAATCGTGTGTCTAGGGATGGGATACGTATCAGATACGGATTTTATCATGTTTGTATCCGAAGTTAATTTTTAGATATGAATTTGGATAGTCTTAGTAGGGGTGAGCATCGGTCGGTTCGGTTCGGTTTTTGCTAATTATTGTAAAACCGAACCGAACCGATTAGACTTAGTAACCGAACCGAACCGAATCAACTCAGTTCGGTTCGGTTTTTCGGTTTTTCGGTTAGGTCAATATATTGCCATCATTTCTTACATTTTTAATCACTATTATGTTATCATCCTTTAATATTATAATCTCAAATATCTATTACCCAAATTAGAAATAAGAAAAAGATTGTAAGCTTAATGTGAATTGAAAATTTCATATTCTAAAATTTTTACACCGTATTTGAGCTCTTATATCAAAACTCATATAATTATTACTAACTTTTAATGATAAGAATGAAAAAAAGAACTATATTAATATAAATATTATTCTAAATTGTGATGGTGTACTTAATATTGCTTTCACATATTCAACATAAAAAAGATGGTATTACTAAAACTAATGAGATAAGCTTCCACCAGTTTTTATTATGAACTATATGATTCACTAAATTGAATTTGAGTAGGTTAATATATAGGGTGAGAAATTCGGTTCGGTTCGGTCTATTCGGTTTTGGAACACAAAACCGAAACCCGACCGAATTAGAGCGGTTCGGTTCGGTTCGGGTTCGGGTTTCGGTTTTTGGTCGGTTATTTCGGTTATAACCGAACTCTGCTCACCCCTAGTTCTTAGAAAGAAAATCTAATATTCATATCGGTTAAAACAAATATGTATACGAATCAGATATTCAATGGATAAAACAAAGTGATTATATTTTTATTGTAGAAGAAAATAAGTAGTTGTACCTAATTATTTTCCCTCATCTCAAACATTTTGGAAAGTCAATATTTTGCATAAAGTCAATTGAGATTTTAATGAGTTCCAGGTACCTGTGGTGAAACAAAAGAAATTGTATATTTTTCATGGAACTTGAGCAAACTCGAAGTGCATTTCATGTAATTTACATTAGAAACTAAAGAAGTTTTTGAGTTTAGCTTAATTAATTAGTATGTTTGTATTGGTCATGGCAGCAATTGAATATATATATATATATATATATATATATATATAATATATATATATATATATATATATATATATATATATATATATATATATATGGGGTTACTGTACCTCAGCCGGCAGGTTGAGAGACTTCTCTCAGCCGCGCGGACGTGGCAAAATCACCGCCCCAAATCTGTCATCAATTTTGGCGGACAAATCTTGAAAAATCCTGCCCAATTTAATGCCAGTCACCTCAACATTGTATTTTCCGAAAATACCTCTCCCTCACAACTTTCTACCGTATGTAAAAAAAGTTGGCTACCAAAAAAATTTACAGCTCTAAAATTTCAACCGGCGCTTCTGATCCAAAATAATTATTTTCTTTCACAAATTTGATCCTTTTTTAAAGAATATATTTGCAACTGATGGCGCCTAAGAAATCATCCGTGGAAAAAGGTACTACAAAAATTGATATTTTCAAAATTTTTAGCGTTTGTGTATTTTAATAGTTTTTAATTTTTTCCAGATTTATTTCCGAGGTCGCAATTTTTTAAATTTTTTTTTTAATCTTGGAACCATGGTCGCAGTTAAGAAAGAGATTTTGAAACTTTAGATGTCGAATAAATTTTTAAATTTATAAATTTTGTAACATGATGATAAAGGTCCTATTTTTTTCACCTTTTTTTTTTTTTTTTCTATTTTTACTATGTCTTAGTATATTCGAAAAAATTGATGTGCATACACTGCATGCGACCTCGGTCGCAATTGTTTAAATATGAGTTATCGACTCTTGCGACCAAGGTCGCAGTGTATTTAACGTCATTTATTTTATCATACTTGGGTCGCAGTTGTTTCTGATTGCAGTGTGGTCTTATGCGACCTTGGTCGCAGTGTCGAAACGAGTCGCAGTTGTTTTTGATTGCACTGTAGTCCTGGGCGACCTAGGTCGCAGTGTCGACCCGGGTCGCAGTTGTTTCTGATTGCACTGTAGTCTTATGCGACCTTGGTCGCAGTGTCGTCCCTGATCCAAGTTTATATTTGCAAAGTATGACTGCGACCGTGGTCGCAATTTATAAAAGAAAATATGCTTTTTACAAACATTGGTCGCAGTGTATGATTGCACTGTAGTCTTATGCGACACTGGTCGCAGTGTCGTCCGGGTGCAAGTTGTTTGTGTTTACATTGTATGACTGCGACCGAATTCGCAGTTTATTAGAAACAAATATGCCTTTGACCCCCTTATAATTTTTAAATGATCATTGGTCTGAACTGTTTATTTTTCTTACTATGTAGGTAAACAACAGATAAAGGTTCGTCCTCTGAGATCAAGCCTGAAACCTATGTGCGAGCTGATGAAGAAATTTAAAAAGTACATTCACGCAGATTTCGTAGAGGCGATGAACAATACCCCATTTGGCCCAATCTTCATGGCGTTCTACAATGAACAATACCCCATTTTGTCACACAACTTCTTCAGACCTTCCTTGTTGCAGCAAAATTTTCTGCAAATAATCTCATAAGGAGGCTTCCGTGACTTATCTGTACCTTTTCTTCTCACGCTAAAACCTCTATTCCTTGCAAACAATTGTAGAAATTGTATGCTTCCATATCCGACAGGAACTGTTTCCCTATAAACTTATCTGAGCTTCCAGACATTTCTCAATGTGCATTCATATCCTACAAAAAACAATTACACGAATTAAATGAATATAAATATTTTTTAGATATCACTGTAATATAAATATAATTTATATAAATGCGACCAAGGTCGCATAAGAGATGAAAACTATGTTACTTCTTATTAAAATACTGCGACCAAGGTCGCAGTTATCCGTATGAGAAGAAATCAATATTACTTCTTACTAAAGACTGCGACCAAAGTCGCAGTAAATAAAAAATAAGATTTCACATACGACATGAAATCTATAATACTCCTTTATTGAAGACTGCGACCTAAGACGCAGTTATACGTATGTGAAGAAATCTATATTACTCCTTACTAAATACTGCGACTTAAGTCGCAGTTATCCGTATGTGAAGAAATCTATATTACTCCTTACCAAAGACTGCGACTTAAGTCTCAGTTACCCGTATGTGACGAAAGCTATATTACTCCTTACAAAAGACTGCGACCTAAGACGCATACCCAAAAAAAGATTTCACAGCGGAGATTATTTTCAAATAAGATTGCGACGAATATGTGACGAATATTAAAACGGTCGCATTTCTGAAACTTTAAATCATTTGTTATAGGTCGCAGTACCTCATAGACTTAAAGAGAAAAATTCAATATTTAAGAAAATGTTTTTAAAAAAATGAAACAATTAAAACCTGTTGATCAGCATGCAAAGATGTCAACCCTTCAAGATTTTCAATATTCTGAGAGAAAGTAGAACCAGATGCAATATCTTCCATATTTAGATCGCCAGTAGACTGCTCAGACGTCGACATTTAATATTTTGGAGGAAAAATTGATCTGAAAAGATTTTATATTTTCAGAAAAAAGTTTAACGCAGGCTGAAAAGGAGAAACTAGATCTTTCAAAAAGAGGTAAGGAAATAGGGGGAAAAGTAATTTATATAGAATAACCTAAAAACCTATAAAGAGCGGCAAAAAATAATAATAAACAATAAGGAAGGTTACCGAAAGAGTTGCTTTTCATAAGGGGTATTTGGTAATTTAACTTCTTCCTAAAAGCGGGCCGCGAGTCAGTGAGGTAACAAATTGAGTCACGTCACCGCAGGCTGAGAGAGTACTCTCAGCCCGCAGGCTGATATACATTGTAGGCTGTCTAAAAATGACTAACAGGCAAGCCACCAAAGAAGCAGTCTCAAAGACGCAAAGGATTGTAGCCCGCGTCTCAACTTCAAGGCGCGTCGGCCTGAAGCCCGCGTCTCAACTTCAAGACGCGTCGGCCTGAAGCCCGCGTCTCAACTTCAAGACGCGTCGGCCTGAAGCCCGCGTCTTAACATCAAAGCGTGTTGGCTCGACGCCCGCGTCTCAGCATCCAAGACGCAAGGGACTGACGCCCGCGTCTCAGCATCCAAGGCGCGTCCGGCCTGAAGCCCGCGTCTCAGCATCAAGGCGCGTTTAGTCTGAAATCCGCGTCTCAGTTGCAACCGCCCAGATCGTGGGGAGTCGGTTCCCGCGCATATGGCGGGTAGTGGCCCTCGTTCAGGCACATTTTTAGGGGGCACGATCACCCCTTAAGACCCCTATAAATAGCCCTGTTGGCTATGAAGGAAGGGGGATTGGATTGAATCAAAAGAGAGGAGGGTCAGAGGATCAAGGCATCGAGAGAGAGAAGCCCAACGTCGACGACCGAGAGAGAGGAGATTCTTCAACAGGCTTACTGAGTACTAGCCTATCTTCGCCTGCCTCCTCTTTGAGAGTTTGGTAGCCGGAGCTGAGTTACTCCCCTACCGGCCGAAGAGAAGACCCCCGACGGTCCAGGACGGTCATCTGGTCAACGGAGAACAAGATTCACTCTCCATCGCCACACGAAGAACCCAGCACTAAACAAAGGGAAGATCCAAGCATCCTCCCTCCCTTGTAGTCGGAATATTGTTTTTGTTGTAATCTTTCAACTGATTCAAGGAAATTTTACCGCAAAATCTCTTTCCCGCACCGTACAAGAGATGGCGACTCCGCTGGGGACTACATTCGTGACCGATGAGCACATCGTGGTACAGGATGACGTTCTCCGTAAGGGGAAGATGGTCGAATCACTCGTCGTTGAGTTCGACCAGGCGAAGTATGAAGAGTTTCTCTCTTCTGGCTCCAAGAGCCCCAAGACCCGCGTCTGCCGCAGGGTCTCAACGACGCAGCCTCCCGAAGCCCAATCCGCGGCTCAACCAGGCGCTGCTGTCACCCTCTGTGCCGCGCCCAGTTCACGCGTCAACGCCTCCTCGAAGGCCCGCGTAACATCCAACGCCTCTGCTGCGATCAACCGCGACGCGCAGAACTCACGCGCCAACGCCTCTCTGAAGGCCCGCGTGGTCCACGGCACAACTGTTGCTGCGATCGACCGCGTCTCGCGTGACGCCCGCGTCTTGCAGAACGCCCGCGTCTCGCAGAAACCCCGCGTCAACGTCTCCCAAGAGACCCGCGTGGTGAACAGCCCTGGTTCTTCAAACCAGGAAATTGTTGGCTTCTCTCCTCCTCCACGACGCAATCGAAATGCCGAGCGTCGACAAAGACGACGCGCGCGTCAACACTCGGTTGGAACCGATGGTTCTCTGACTGGGGTTGGACGCGGCGTTCAATATGATGCCTTGCCCGCACCTCGACCAGTGCGAGAAATCCGCGTTTGGCGACCCAAACGCGAGACTCCTCAAGTTGAGTCTGCTGAAGATCAACTTACCAAACGCCGAAGCGAAGTTTCTGCGTCTCATCAAACGCAGGACGCATGCGTTCCCAGGCATGGGGCCCAGCAGCCCATTATCTTCCAAGTCCCTCTGCTTCAACGCAGCGGACAACAGTGCGAGAACCGCGTCTCGTCTCAACAGAGACGCCAGACGCGCGAAATCTCCCAACAGTGCGAGGACCGCGTCTCGTCTCAACAGAGACGCCAGACGCGCGTAACACCTCAAGTCTCTCTGCCCCAGCGCAGTGGACAACAGTGCGACGACCGCGTCTTATCTCAACAGAGACGCCAGACGCGCGTAACGTCCCAAGTCTCTCTGCTCCAACGCAGCAGACTGCAACGCGAGGACCGCGTCTCGTCTCAACAGAGACGCCAGACGCGCGCAACGCAACAGTGTGACCACCGCGTTTCTGAGACCTGCGTTCAGACAGCGCAACACACGACTGCCCCCCGTCTTCGACGCCATGAGGCCAGTCTATTTAATCCCCCTCCCACGGATTTGAGGGATTATTTGACAAGGAAAAGAAGTGCCAATCAGGCCACTTCTTCTTGCTGCTGTCAACAACTCATCCAGATGCTCTCTGGATGCCATTGCGAATCAGGCGTGCACCAGCCGTCTTTGGTTAGACAGCTGACCCTGATTCCCCGTCAGCCAAAAGAAGGGCGCTCCCACCGAAAGAGAACCTTCTCTGATGTCGAATACCCGGAGCTTACCGCATATATGACAAGCAGAAGAAGCAGGGGAAAACAACCAATGATCAATTCAGAGGGGTCAAACTCTGAGACAGAAGGGGTGTATCGACATACCCGTACCAGGACAGGGACCATCCCCCCAATTGACTATAATGCCTTATCCCGCGGCATTAGAATGGACGACTCTCACTCCGTAGTGATAGAGTCGCAAGATTCGAACTCTTCCGGTGAAAGAGGAGTTTTTGCCTACATGGCAGATGCTCCTGAGGATAAAGAAGACGCTCCTGAGGAGACAACTAAGCATCTAATGCAGATGCAGAAGCACCAAATGCAAATACTCTCCTCTCAACAGAGAACCATTGACGGTCTCAAGCACATGCTTGAGAAATTGCTCGAAGAGAGAGAGAGGTCTCCTCCTAGAAGGCCAAGAGCTAGAAGAGGAAGAGGAGGAAATCCACCCTCTGATCCCTCCGATGGGACACGACGATCTCCTTCGAATGTGTCCAGGCCTTCAGCGCATGCAGGAAGCAACTCAGACTCGGAGAAGGCTCAAGATCAAAGAATGAGCCTACTGGAGCAACGACTCAACGCCCTTGCCAGTCGTAAAGATCTCCAAGAAGCTGGAGTGGTCCGGCCATATCCAGCCGAGTGGGACTTAGTCCCGTACCCTCCTAGATTCAAGGCTCCAACTCTCCAAGCTTTCGACGGGAAGGGATCACCCAACCAGCATATCTACTACTTCAAATCCCAAACTGGGAATGTGGTAGATAACGACGCTATATTGGCGCGACTGTTCATTGGCACCCTGAAAGGGTTGGCCTTTGAATGGTTTATGAAGCTCCCGGAAGGTTCAATCAAGAACTGGGGCGACTTGGAGAAGCTGTTTCTAACACGCTTCTTCGAGGATGACTCGGAGGTAACAATGCCTACCCTTTTAGCTACCAAGCAGCGAAAGGGAGAGTCCGTTAAGTCTTTTGTAGAAAGATTTCGGAACACGGCACTCCGATGTCCGAGCGGCATGACCCAGGCCACCCTGGTGGAAACATGTCGCCACAATCTCCAAACCTCACTCCTTGCTCAGATAGGGGTTGCTGAAAGCGCACCTGGAAACAGTTAGTCCAGCAAGGTGAACAGGCTGAGGAGATTGTTGCCCGCGTCAGAGCGGAAGAAGGCAAGCCCAGGCCAGAAAGGACGACGAGGCGTGCACCAGACACATCCCTCCAAACAAAACGGAAGGATAATTTGGCGACAGAGACCAAGTCTCCCGTCAAACCTCAGTCAGGCAGAGCAGGTGGCTCCTCCAACCAACCCCGCGCCAACAAACAGTATTCCTTCAAGGAGGAACACGTCGATTCGCTCTTCAAACTACTCAACAAGAGCAATCGACTGAAGCTCCCTGAAATCAGGCGCCCGGAAGAAGTCGGCAAGACCGACAATCCCAACTACTGCCTATACCATAGGATGCTCGGGCACCCTACCAGGAGCTGCTACATCTTCAAGGACGTCCTCCAAGCCCTGATTGACGCGGAGGTATTAAAACTCCGGCCAGAGCAGAAGAAGATGTCGGCCAACATGACGTCGATGCTCCACTTTGGGACACGACCCCCGATGCCCGTGGGAGTGATCTCTGTCCCGAAAGGAGAATTGAGAGTGGTCAACACAGACCCTCATCAGCAGCAGGAGAAGGGCTTGGTCCCGGTCCCTACACCTGAAGGAGGAATCATGTGGGTCCACCCTGACCTCGTTGACGAGCAGCAATGGACGACTGTGACCAACAGGAAGTCCAAAGGCAAAGGAAAGGCTTCATCTTGCCACGTGATCTGCGCTTCTTCCCGGGAAGCAGACGCTGATGTTCCTTCGCTGACCGACTCAGAAGAGGAGACAATGGTCCTGGCGGCAGAGCCCAACCAACCGACATCAGGCACCCGCTCAGGGCAGGCGTACTTGAAGCAGTACGGCGAAAAGGCGGTGGTCCCTCCTCAACCAGCTGTAGAGCCAGCTCAGCCCTCCGCAAAACCACCCGTGGAGAAACAGAAAGAAACTCGGTTTTCTCGGGTTCTTTCAAGAAGTGCAGCGGAAGGATCTTCGACACCTTCGACACCTTACCGCTTCGATGTGCTGGCTCAGTTAGCCAACATCCCAGCACGCATTACCTTGTATGAGCTCCTGAGGCTATCAAAGTCAACCAGAGAAGCTCTACAAGAAGCCCTGACAAACGCTGAGGTCTTTCTGACCCACGTACCGAGGGAGGAAGATGTAGAGAATTGCCTCCACACCTCCCCAAATGCTCCCTGCATCTCTTTCACAAAAGATGACATGCAGGTTAAAGGGAAGCATGACCGACCCCTATACTTCACGGGGTATATCGGGTCATCCGAGGTGAATCGCATTCAGGTAGACCCTGGGTCAGCACTAAGCATCATACCTCGCCGGGTCATGCAATTTCTGGGCATTCCTACCCATCGTCTGAGCCCTACCCAGACGACTATTTATGGTTTAATGCCAACAGCTCCCGCCCGATGGGGAAGATCAAGCTCAAATGCCGGATCGGGAGCCTCAAATCAGAAGTAACGTGTTACGTCATTGACGCTGACACGTCTTACAACCTGTTGCTGGGACGACCATGGATTCACCAAAATTCCATTGTTCCCTCCACCCTCCATCAAGTCATGAAATACATCGACGAGAGCGGACAGGTCCGAACGTTGATTGCCGAAAGGCATCCGTTCAAAGGGGTCGAGAATTACTTCACGGATTCCCTCTTATATGAGGAGACTAATGAAACCCCGCAACCAGAGGAGCCAGACTCTGGTAATGAAGCTGACGTCGAGCCTGAGGAAGAAGAGTGCCTGTGGGAGCTAGAACCACTTGTAAAGAGCACTAATAAGCTCGATGTTGATACCGCCGACGATACAGGCGGTTGGTATATTAATGAAGATTTAGATTTCGCGTATTTTCCTGCGTGTGAGTCTGATTCAATACCGTCGGATACTAGCACCAACGTAGATGAGGATGTCTGGTCGGCAATGGATGCTTTGACATCATTGCATGTACCAATAAAATCATCCTTCGGGACGTACCAGGATGATGGCGACGCACAAAAGTCTGTATTCCTGGTTCCAGCCAGACGAAAAGACCAGAAACCAATCCTCTTTGGACGAATTTCGTCTGAACCAGCACTCTATGAAGAATCAGAAGGTGAAAAGGAGCCCCCACAGTTCAATCACTATGAACGAGAACGCTCAAGATGATGAAGCGTATGGGATACGATCTAGCCAATGGACCCGGATTGAACTTCGGCAAAGGAAGGAGATCATTGCTTCGATCTTTTGTGCCGAAAGGGAAAGCACCTGATTATTATCATCAGACGCGCCGGGGGTTGGGTTATGTATCAACTCCAGTGCCATCAGCCTCTGATTCGGAGAGACTGTCAAGCCACGACCACTCATCAGGCACGTCATCGTGGGAATCGGATGTCAGTGTCGGCAACATCTTCAAAGAACTTTCAATAAATATGGTTTCAACAAGTCATCTGGAAGATGAAGATGAAGAAATGATCCAGTCAGATACAGACCCTTGGATCAAACATTTGAATGCTCTTTGGGATATCCGCTTTGAACAGCGTGAGCCACCCACAGAAGACAAGGTTGTCCAGATCAATCTGGGGGATGAGGCTAATCCTAAGCCCATCTTCATAAGTGACGGCCTGTCATCTTCAGAGAAGAAGGATCTAATATCTCTTATACAAGAGTATATAGACGTCTTCGCCTGGAACTACGAGGATATGCCTGGACTTGATCCTCAAGTGGCTATGCACCGCCTCAACATCAATCCGGATGTAAAACCTGTCAAACAACAGCAGCGACGGTTCCGTCCCGAAGTAATGGAGGCAATCCAATCAGAAGTCAAGAAGCTTATTGACTCTGGCTTTATCAGGGAGGAACAGCATCCTGATTGGGTAGCCAACATCGTACCCGTTGTCAAGAAGAACGGGAAGATCCGGATCTGCATCGACTTCCGCGATCTAAACGAGGCCTGCCCCAAAGACGAGTTCCCGTTGCCAATCACAGATGTCATGATTGACAATACATGCGGGTTTCGAGCGAATGTCCTTTATGGACGGATTCTCAGGATACAATCAAATCAAGATGTACCCCGACGACGAAAAGCACACCTCCTTCAGGACACCTCTAGGAGTATACTGCTACACCGTCATGCCCTTCGGACTAAAGAATGCAGGGGCAACATACCAAAGGGCTATGAATGCCATTTTCCACCAGCAGATACGCAAAACGGTGGAGTGCTATGTCGATGACATCGCGGTGAAAAGCCGCACTAAAGGAGATCACATAGCGGATCTAAAAGCGGTCTTTGACATCATGCGGGCTCATCAATTAAAGATGAATCCACCAAATCATTCCTGGGGGTAGCCAGCGGCAAATTCCTAGGGTTTGTTGTAACCTCTACCGGAATTCATTTGGATCCGGAGAAGGTTCGCGCCATTCAGGAAATGCAACCTCCAAGAAGCCTCAGGGAGCTCAGAGGATTGCAGGACGACTGGCATACATCCGCAGATTTATTTCAAATCTCTCCGGAAGATGCCAACCCTTCGCTAAGCTGATGAAGAGGGAGTCTCGTTCATATGGGACGACGCTTGCCAGCAAGCATTCGAGGAGATCAAACGATACCTCACCCAACCACCAGTCCTTGCAGCTCCGGTATCCGGAAAGCCCTTCCTGGTGTACGTCCGATCGATGGATCATTCTTTGGGAGCTCTACTAGCTCAGAATGATGACCAAGGGCGAGAACAAGCAATCTACTACCTCAGTAGAACAATGATCGGGGGCCGAACATCGGTACAACCCGATCGAGAAGGAGTGTTTGGCCTTGGTGTTCGCTATTCAGAAAATGCGACACTATCTGATAGGCCAAACCATAAATGTCATATCAAAAGTCAACCCCCTGAGGTTGCTTATGACAAAGCCTTCATCATTGAATGGCCGGCTGGCGAAATGGGCTATATTGCTCTCTCAATATGAGATGCACTTCCTGCCACAGAAGGCCATTAAAGGACAAGCGGTGGCGGACTTTTTAGCTGAACACCCAGATCCGAGGGTAGCCAAACTTTATGAGGATCTCCCAGATGAGGTCGCTGAAGTATGCCTGACTCAGGCAACATTCGAAGGACAAGTGTGGCAACTTTTCTTCGATGGTGCATCAAGGGCAAGCCCAAAGGGACACACAGTAGCAGGGGTAGGAGTAGTACTCGTCTCCCCACAAAACTACGTGATCCCCCGGGCTATCTCGTTAACCGAACCCTGTTCGAACAATGTGGCGGAATACAACGCTCTCCTGATTGGGATGCAATTCGCCGATGAGATTGGCGTTAAAAATCTCGAGGCGTACGGTGACTCCAAACTCATCGTCAGTCAAGTTCGTGGAGAGTATGAGGTCAGGCATGAAGATCTAGTACCATAACAACGCGACAATCCACATGGCGGAAAAGTTTTCAAACTTCTACATTGACCATGTGCCGCGAAGTCAAAATGCGCATGCAGATGCCCTCGCATCTCTCGCAGCTTCCCTAGCTCTCCCAGCAGGAACAATGGAGAAAGTATTCGTCTATAGCCACGACCTATACTGTCCAAAAATTCCCCCGGAAACTACCCAGGGTCAACAGGAGATCGTCGCGGTAAAGAAACACTTGAAGTGTCAACCGCTCCAGAACTTAAAGACTGGCGATTTCCCTATATTGATTATGTCTTATACGGCATCCTGCCTGAAGACACCAAAGAGGCGGCCGCCATTCGGAGGAAAGCCCCAAATTTTACTATAATGCGATCACGCGAACACTGTACCGTCGATCGCATGACGGGATCCTGCTCCGGTGCCTCTCATCAAAAGAAGCCCGTGAAGTGTTGAAAGAAGCCCACGATGGTACGTGTGGAGCTCATCAACCTGGCCCGAAGCTGGCAAACAGACTCCAAAGATTGGGGTACTACTGGCCCAAAATGGTCGCCGATGCCGTCGCTTACGCCAAAAGATGTCATGCCTGTCAAATACATGGCGATTTCATCCATCAGGCACCAGGGTACCTCCACTCTACGACCTCTACTTGGCCGTTGAAATGTGGGGGATGGACGTGGTCGGCCCCATCAGCCCACCATCATCGAAAGGACATCGGTTCATTCTAGCAATAACCGATTACTTCTCCAAGTGGGCCGAAGCTGTTCCTCTAAAAGAGGTAAAATCGTCTAACGTGATCAAGTTCGTGAAACATCACGTTATCTATCGCTTCGGTGTGCCTCGGCGGATCGTCCATGACAATGGACCCCAGTTCATCAGCCAGGCTTTCCAGAGATTCTGTGCCAAGTTCAGAATCCAGAGTGTGTCTTCAACGGCATACTATCCTCCCGCCAACGGCCTCGCGGAAGCTTTCAACAAGACTATTGGCAAGCTTCTTAAGAAATTCGTCTCGAAAAGTCAACGAGACTGGGACGATAAGCTGGGTGAATGCTTATGGGCATATCGCACGACCGTGCGAACCCCAACTAAAGCCACGCCATTTTCCTTGGTGTACGGATGTGAAGCTGTCCTCCCACTGGAATCCAAATTCCATCTCTACGCGTCGCCCTGACCGCCGAGATGACAACAGAGGAGAAGTATCGACAGCGACTCCAAGAACTGGAGGCCTTAGACGACAAGCGTCTGCAGGCCCAGCAACAGATCGAGCTTTATCAAGCTCGCATCACCAGAGCCTTCAACAAGAAAGTCAAGACGCGAACTTTCAAGAAAGACGACCTTGTCTTAGCCGTCCGGAGACCCATGGTCATGACGCACAAGACGAAGGGAAAATTCCAACCCAAATGGGAAGGACCATTTGTAGTAGAGTCGGTCTACTCGAATGGATCGTATCGTCTCATAACCTCTAATGGCGATACACTCATGATGCCAATCAATGGCAAATTCCTGAAGAAATACTATCCCTAGATGGTGTTCTCCTGCCGATCAAGTTAATACCACACCTCTGATCAAACATCCAACGCCTTCGACGGCTAAGGATAGAGGAAAACGTTGGCATTTAAACCCAACATAAATCCTCGACAACTCATCATGCTGAGGGAATAGCATGGCTAGCCCAACTCAACGGTAGTTGGTAAGGCATCTCAAATCCGTTGATAGCTGAGGGTTTGCTAAAAATCCTAAGTGGACCTGATTCCACTCTCTCCTCCAAAATCTCTTACCAATTCTCATCCATAGAATGGTAGGACCACAAAATGCATACATTACTACGTTAAACACTATACCTCTGGTAATGAATACTCCTTGTCGAGTACAAGCCCCGCTTGTTACCTCTACATAGAGCAGCAAACTTCAAAATTGCCAAGTTAACACTATACCTCTGGCATTTCAAATTCCACTTGTCAATTCTCATCAATAGAATGACAGGTCCTCAAATTGCTCCTATCAAGAGCCAATTCTTGTCAAGTTAATATCACACCTCTGACAAACTACTGTTTAAGTTAACATTACACCTCTAAGCAGTATACCAGGTGCCCGTCAAGTTAATATTACACCTCTGACAGTCACCCTTTCTTCAGACTTCCATATCGAAGTTGAAATGGACGATGCCAAGTTAACACTACACTTCTAGCATCCGAGTCATTGCTAAGTTCAACAATACACCTATGGCTATGACCTTTCCTCGACTTCCTTAAGCCGAGACGAACGATGCCAAGTTAACACTACACTTCTAGCATCCGAGTCATTGCTAAGTTCAACAATACACCTATGGCTATGACCTTTCCTCGACTTCTTCAAGCCGAGACGACTAATGCCAAGTTCAACATTACACCTCTAGCATTACCCTCACTGTTAAGTTAAACATCACACCTATGACAGTGACACCCTCAGCTTTCTCTTATAAAACTGAGATGATTGATGAGTTAAGTTAACATCACACCTCTAACTCATGTCCTTGTCAAGTTAACATTACACTTCTGACAAGACTATTTCCAACCCGTTAAGTTATTATCACACCTCTAACGGTAAGGACTTCCCTAGATTCCCCGCGAGTCTAGTTTCATTTGATATTCTCCCCAACAGAATATCGAATTCATTTTGGAGGCATTGTTGGTTAACATTACACCAATAAACAATGTTTCCATCAACATCCCCAGCTGATCTGAAATCAAGTTAAGCACAAAATCCTTGATAAAAGTTCATCTTTCCCGGGGGTACGAACTCCACCTGTCACTTTCTTCCACAAAGTGGCAGGTCCACCAAAAATCACCTCTGTCAAGTTAAGCTTACACCTCTGACAGTGTCATGAAAGTTCTTGGAACAAGATCTTTCCTCAATACTTTTGACTTATTAAGATTATGATTATAATTTTGATAAAGATCAAAAGACTTCCTTGCTCCTACATGTCCAACCAAAGGCAAAGAGTTCGAGACAAAAGAAGTAAAAAGGAGGGTGTCACTTTTATTTATATCCAAAAATATGAAAGTGATACAAAACGCTCTCTTATACAAATAAGATTGAGCGTTACAAAAAAAAAAGGGGGGAGAGGAGAAGGCTAAAAATCTCGATCTGGTAGAGAACGGATGCGCTCCCTGAGACGATGCATCTCATGCTGACGTGTCTTCTCAGCCTCCATCATGGCCTGGACCCGCAGCTCCTCTTCAGATAGGCAGGGTTTTTCAGCCAGCTGGGCTCGCAAAGTCTCCAATCTGGAGAGATGAAC